>JADLZL010005411.1:0-61153 GCA_015844335.1 Chrysopogon serrulatus | reverse complement strand
TGGAGCCAGTTGGCACTGCCGGCCCGGCAGCGGAAAACGTTCCACGGGCCACCAGGGCGGTAGGAAGAAGGCCCAAGGCCTGTGTCCGGCACTGCGATGTGTGCTATGCTTTGCTTGCCCAAACGCCCGCGGCCCGCCCAAGGACCCGGGCCGACCGGACCCGGCCCGGAGGAGAAGAGCTGGTTGCCTGGTGGTGCTGGAAGGAAGTGGAACGCGCAGGCCGCTCTCGGCTCTCTCGGCTTCACGACAGCACACCACTCCAGTGTGCACACCCACTCGGGTCTCGAGCTTCCTCCCCCGCCTGTCGTCCCGCCGCCCGCCCTCGACGGCGTCGCCGCGCCGCGCGCAGCCCCATGGATCCCGCCGCTGCGGACCAGCCGTGTATCGTCCAGGCGCTCCCGGCGAACTGCAACACCGTCCCGCCGCCTCTGGTCCAGGCACTTCCGGCTCACCACTCCCCGGCCAAGACCAACCCGCCGACTTCCTCCCCCCGCCGCCAAACGCCGCCCCGCGCCCGCCCCGCCCGGCCCGGCGCCTCCGAGCCCGCGCCGCACCCGCTCGGGCGGCGCGCCGGAGTGGACGCCCGCCGAGACGCTCGCGCTCGTCGCGGAGGTCGCGGCCGTGGACGACGGCTGGTCCCGCCCGTCTCCGCGTTCCAGAAGTGGGCCATGGTCGCCGAGAACCTCGCCGCGTCCGAGGCCTTCGCGTCGGCGGGCCGGCGCGGGCGCGGGAGCAAGAGGCCTGCTGGGGAGTGCCGGCGCCGCTGGGAGGCGCTGGCGGCGGAGTACGGGGCCGTGCGCCGCTGGGAGGTGCGCACGGGGGGGACGTACTGGGAGATGGGCGCGGCGGCGCGGAGGAAGGCCGGCCTTCCGGCGGAGTTCGACGCCGAGGTGTATGGGGCCATGGACGCGCTCATACGGGTCGAGGAGGCGCTCCTTGCGGATGCTGCTGGCGCTGGCGCGGGAGGGGAGGAGGTGGAGGGCTTGGTTGGCGGCGGTGCCGGCGTCGAGGTGGGTGTGCAGGACGGCGGTGACTCCGGTGAGTCTGAGGTCGGAAAAGAGCAGGTGCAGGAGGATGCATCAGCGGGAGAGGAGGAGGAGGAGGAGGAGCCACAGGAAGAGAACGAGGAGGAGGAGGAGGAGGAGGAGGAAGACGTCGATGAAGATGGAGAAGAAATGCAGGAGGATGGGAGCAATGCTGATGCTTCCAATGACTTGGGTATGTGCAAATCATCCACTTATGTGCTGATTCAGTTGCTTTGGGATAGTTTGCTTTTGCCTACTAAGTATGTATAGTCTGGTTATGAAGCTTACGAAGTAGAAGGATTTATGACAGAAAAAATGGGGAGATTCAGCAAGGCATTTGAAGTGATTGGCCTAATATGGTTTTGGTTCTAGCGGATTCATCAGTGAAATTTGATGTCAGTCAAATATGCCAATACCGCTATTAGGAATGATCATACCATCATAAGACAAAACTACAGGGACTGTATTTCTGTTGTACTGGTTATTGGGGAAATAAGGCTCATGTTCATCCTTTCTCCTGACCCATTGTAGTACCCGATTACGATATCTTTTTCCTGTTTTTTCATGTCCACAGCTCAGTGGACAGTGTAGGATAGCGTAGCCTCATTGGTCTGTTACAGTTTTTTACGTAGGCAAAATAGCTAGAGAAACTAGGTAAATGTCGACAAACCATGAAAACAAGCCACAAAAGTTTTCAAAATTGCAAGAAATTATCATATATAGGAGGCACGTCCTATATCTGTGTAAATTGAAACTTGAAGTCTAACTTGTTGGCAGGAGAAGAAAACTTACCACCTTTTTTTAAAAGGGAAAAAGATTTTTAACATTTAGCTTCACTACATTTGCTCTTCTAATGTATTGTGATATCTTACACGTCATTTAATCCCTGTTCTGTTGTTGTGGTCTATAAAATCATGAAGCAATTTTCTGCTGTCAATTTTTGATTCGGTGCCATGGTAAGGTGATTCCTGACTGAAAACAGTCAATTAAAAATGATTTATGGTTTTTAAAGTTGTATTGGACAACTTTTTTGTATAAAGTCCTCAAAATATTCATATTAAAGCTTAGACTGTCAAAAATTTGAAGTACCTTCTTAAAGCTTATTGTCCTATATTTTTGGGAAACTTTTGGCATAAATATAATTTCATGTATAGTATCAATTTGCCGATGTTTGTAGCAAATGAGCATCAGTCGTCAAGTGACACAATATTGCGCTGTTTGACAATACATGCACAATCATAATGGACAGATGGTTTGCTTTAAGAACTCATTTATGTTCATTGAACATACATGTGTTCCTGTGTCGAATAGGATTATATTATATGCTGCTATGAGCCAGCACAATACGAGTTCCCTATAGTTCGAAGTTCCAACTCTGATTCATACCTTGCACTACCAGCGTGTATTCTTGTTTCTCTTGTCTTGTCATAATTTTTGCTGCTGCCTTACTTTCTTCTCAATATGTTTGTGTAGAAGGGCATGAGACAGGGGCAAGTGTTGAACCCGAGAAAAGCCAAAATATAGCATGGGAGCTGGCAAACAAGTTACACGAGAACGCGCAGCATATCCACACCATACTGAACGAAGAGGCTGCCCAAGATGGTGGCCAGAACCATGCTCTTTGGTGGTTTGATGCTGCCTGATGCAATGGAGGCCACCCGCCAAAAAGCCGATGAGCTGATCAAGTCCCTTGGGGGACTTGTCAGCTACCTGAACCAATTCACCGAGCTGGTCAAGGAAACCGGGTTCGAGAACATCGTCGGCATGACCTGATGCACGTGACATAGGCTTCCTTCAGAGGATTAGATCATGCTGCTTAACGTTTTAGCGCTGTAGTTTCTATGTGTCCATCTTTGTAAATATGGAGCACTGTATGATGACAGCCGCCCAGTCTGGCTGGTGTAGGGTTTGTAGCAGACACTGTTATTAGGTCTCTTGACATTGCCGCTGTTCTGGGCTTCTGGCCCCTGATTAGTAGTGAGATCAGACGCTCACATCTGTTATCTGGCGTTCCTTTCAGTCCCTGATGGTTAGAGATCAGATGCCTTAATTTGGTAGCAGTAGCAGATGTTCTAAGATGCATCACATATATAAGATGTGGGAGGGTGATGCAGCTGCAGTCATTTGGGATTCAAGCAAGAATGATGCGTGATAGACTGATAGGTGCCCTGGGACATGGCGGCATTTGTTGTTTGTTGCTGACAAATCTGAACCATGGAACCTGGCCAAGGCTAAAACCTGCTCTGTGCTGTCGCATCCACGAACGGAAGAACCGGCCGCAGGCGCAGCAACAGACTCAACAGACGCTGCTGTGTCTGCCGTCTCTTCTCCCGCCAATTTTGTTCTATTCTTAGGCTCTCCACCTGCCTCCCCTCCCGACCCGGCGTCGCGACCCATCACCGCATTTCCTCCCCGCCACCTCCTCTCTCCCCTCCATTCCTTCAACCCCATGCACACGCGGGACGCGTAGCTTCGCCCTCGCCTCCTCCCACGACGACGCGCACGGGCGTGCGTGCATGCGGCGAGCGGTCACAGCACGTCCGGCAAGGCAACCACCGCCACCGCGCGCGTGAAGACACCGGCTCGGGTCGGCTCGGTTCGTCTCGTCCCGTCTCGCCGGACGACGCGCTCGCTCGGCGCCGCCCGCGTCCCCATGGCGCGGCCGCGGCCGCACGTCCGCGTCGCCTTCGTCTTGGCCTTCGCCTTCGCCGCCCTCCTGTCGCCGCCGGCCGCGGAGGGCGACAAGGAGGGCGACGTGCTGATCGCGTTCCGGGAACACGCTGCGCGGGCCGGACGGCGCGCCGCCGGGCCCGCTGCGGAACTGGGGCACCCCGGGCCCGTGCCGCGGCAACTCCTCCTCCTGGTACGGCGTGTCGTGCCACGGCAACGGCTCCGTGCAGGGCCTGCAGCTGGAGCGGCTCGGGCTGGCGGGGAGCGCGCCCGACCTGGCCGTCCTCGCCGTGCTCCCGGGCCTGCGCGCGCTCAGCCTCTCCGACAACGCGCTCACCGGCAAGTTCCCCAACGTGTCCGCGCTCGCCGTGCTCAAGATGCTCTACCTGTCGCGGAACCGCCTGTCCGGCGCCATCCCCGAGGGCACGTTCCGCCCCATGCGCGGCCTCCGCAAGCTGCACCTCTCCTCCAACGAGTTCTCCGGCCCCGTCCCGGCCTCCATCACCTCGCCGCGCCTGCTCGAGCTGTCGCTCGCCAACAACCGCTTCGAGGGCCCGCTGCCGGACTTCTCCCAGCCGGAGCTCCGGTTCGTCGACGTCTCCAACAACAACCTGTCCGGAGCCATTCCGGTAGGGCTCAGCCGCTTCAACGCAAGCATGTTCTCAGGTAGCACATCCATCTTTAGTTTTTTTTTTCCCCCGGTGAAATCCTCTCGATATGTCTTGTTGATGAATGACGGCGATCTGCATGCGATGTAGGCAACAGGCTCCTCTGCGGCAAACCGCTGGATGTGGAATGCGACAGCTCCGGGTCGCCGCACACCGGCATGTCGACCATGATGAAGATCGCCATCGCGCTCATCATCCTCGGCGTGCTGCTCTGCGCCACGGGCATCGCCTCGGGCGCCCTCGGCCGCCGGAAAAGAAAGCCGAGGCGCGCGGCCGCCGACAGGATGGGCAGCGGCGACCAGACGCCCTCCAACCCGAAGCTCAACACGGCGCCGGCCGTCAACATCGAGAACGCGGCCAGCACCAGCCAGCCGCGCGCCGCCGCCGCGGCCGGGGCGGCGCCGCCGCCGGGGAAGCGCCCGCGCCGCGACGAGCACGGGCGGCTGGTGTTCATCCAGGAGGGCCGCATCCCGGTTCGAGATCGAGGACCTGCTCCGGGCGTCGGCCGAGGTGCTGGGCAGCGGCAACTTCGGCTCGTCGTACAAGGCGACGCTCTGCGAGGGCCCCGCCGTGGTGGTGAAGCGGTTCAAAGACATGAACGGCGTCGGGCGGGAGGACTTCTCGGAGCACATGCGCCGCCTCGGCCGTCTTGCTCCACCCCAACCTCCTCCCTCTCGTCGCCTACCTCTACAAGAAGGAGGAGAAGCTCCTCATCACCGATTACATCGTCAATGGCAGCCTCGCGCAGCTCCTCCATGGTAAAAACAACATTTTTTTATTGCATGTCTTGTATATATATAATTTTATACACGAAAAAAATGAATGAAATATAGGTGATTGAACTTGATGATGATCGATCAGGTAACAAAGGGTCGCTCTTGGACTGGGGGAAGCGTCTGCGGATCATCAAGGGCGCGGCGCGGGGGCTGGCACACCTATACGACGAGCTGCCGATGCTGACGGTGCCGCACGGGCACCTCAAGTCCTCGAACGTGCTGCTCGACGGCGCGTTCGAGGCGGTGCTGTCGGACTACGCGCTGGTGCCCGTGGTGACGGCGCAGATCGCGGCGCAGGTGATGGTGGCGTACAAGGCGCCCGAGTGCATCGCGCCGCAAGGGAAGCCCTCCAAGAAGAGCGACGTGTGGAGCCTGGGGATCCTCATCCTCGAGATCCTCACCGGCAAGTTCCCGGCGAACTACCTCCGGCAAGGGCGGCAGGGCAACGCCGACCTCGCCGGATGGGTGCAGTCAGTCGTCACGGAGGAGCGCACCGGCGAGGCGTTCGACAAGGACATCACGGGGGCCAAGGGCTGCGAGGCCGACATGGTGAAGCTGCTCCAGGTCGGCTTGGCCTGCTGCGACGCCGACGTCGACCGGAGGTGGGACCTCAAGGAGGTCATCGCGCGCATCGACGAGATCCGGGAGCCCGAGCCCTCCGCCGCCGCCTCCGAGTCGTCATCGTCCTAGGCGAGCACCCGCGTATGTACTTGACCAAGGAATGCAAATCCCAGTGATCGATCAGCAAGAAGTCGTCGTGAGTGCATGCTGAGGTACCTCCGAGACGAGGATTTTACATACGCGGCGGCCATGCGCATGAATGAATCGTCGGTTGCTTATTTGGTTCCACAGCACAAATCAACTAAAGTTGGATGCGTTGAACGTACGGCTGATCGATTTGATTTGATTTGATGAACACATGCGTTCGAGATGGGATGAACCGTGCATGGTAATACGGTTTCTGATATGCTCATGGGGAATTTTCGATGGTGTAAATTGGTTTATATTAGCTTAATTAATCTGTCAAGAGGTGCTAGTGTAGTAGTGTGTAAGGTGCTTCGAATTCGTCTGTCTTGTTATTGCGTTTAATTTACCTTTCATACTCAAATTAAAATCATGTTAGAATATATACATGCTAGTGTGTAGATGTTTGTTAAATAATTTCCCAAGCATTGTTTTTTAGTTCATTTCCTTGTGCTTCACAGCAAGTTCTATACCTAGATTACAAAGTTCACTGTAAAATAGATATGTGTGGGAGAAGATGTTGACCCGAATATTAGTTTTATTCCCTTCGTATTCCCTTCGATACCCATTTTCTTCCATGCATATTAGGGCTTCCTTAATGTTACACGGTGGTTGTTAGCCCTGATCTTCACATATGCATCTTGTGTCCATGTCACATCCACCAACAGCCCCACAGAATGTCAGTACTGCCTGCAGAAGCACCTAGTGCTTCGTCTAACAAAAGCTTGAGGTAGTCACCATCCCGTGTGTTGGAGGAAGAGTGGCTCGGCCTCACAACACTTTTTCAAGGCCTTGTTCGGTTGGCATCAAAGTTACAAGTTTTTCCATTCTCTCTCCATCACATCAATTTCTATCCATATATATGGCCTCACAGTTTAGTTATAAATCACGAGAGCGAATCCTTTGAGCCCTAGTTGGGCCATGATTGGACAATTTTTGTCAAATACAAACGAAACGCTACTATTCATCGGTTGCAAATTATTTGCAAACCGAACAAGGCGTATAGAAAAGTTGCAGGTTGTAGGCCATTGTTGTGTCAGAGCAGAGCATTCATTTGTGTTGAAAAAATCAGTAGCTATACTATGCTCCATCTACATGGTCTATTGTTTTTTTCTAGGATTAATGCCGCTGGTAGCCTGTGTTGCTACTGCACTTGTTGTTAGGTTTAGTCTTACATCGGTAATTGATAATGAGTGAGTGCAACATATAAGGCGGGAGGACAGCCCTCACTTATCAGACTAATTTTTTGGGTTGAGTTAGGCCCTAGGCCTACTAGATATGTTGTGGCTCCGGTGGACTTGGGTCGAGGGGCGCTGGCTCATGGATATAGTGAGCTGGGTCCCGTCACACATCAGACCCAACTCTTCACATCACACAACCCCGTGTGATATTTGAAAGATGTTTTTTAGGCCACGAGTCCAACGTTCCATATCACATATCACCCATGTGACCTGCGAGATGTCTCCCCCGTCACCATGCGACTTACGAGATTTTCTAGGTTTTTCTAACTATGGGCTCTGATACAATTTGTTAGAGTGCGCAGCGGATACCGATCCAGCTGCTATACCCACGAGCCAGCGCCCCTCGGGCCCAAGTCCACCGAAGCCACAACATATCTAGACCTATGGCCTAACTCAACCCAAAAGACTATTTATATGTTGCGCTCTAGTGGACTTTGGCCCGAGGGTTGCTGACTCGTGGCTATAGCGAGCTGGGACAGTATCCACCGCGCACTCTAACACTTATTAGCTAGTCTTTAGCAGGAAGAAAAAGGTAAAAAAGAAAAGAAAAGAAAAGAAAAGAAGTGCTGGAAGAAGAAACTTTTCGCATGTAGTAAAATTGTACTTTCTACATGCATCAAAAACCCTAAATATTAGGCACGTATACTCCTGATTTTTTTTATGGATGTTCAAGTCACAAAGAGTCTAGAGATGAGGGCTTGCTGCACACCCTACCTTGCTGAACTAAACCACCTTTGCCGATGCAGATTTTAGTTTCAAAGGTCAAGCCTTTGATTTACTCGTTGAGCTCATTCCTTGATAAAAGTACTATCCAACTCTTCTCAAATTGTTTAATCCCTTTTACTCTTTTGTAAATTAAAGAGTAAAAGCCGACAGGTTACCGAAATACTCTCTATGCCTCTTGATTACACTAGAGTTGCTCTTAGTGAGCTCCCACGGGGATGATCAAAAAGCCACTCACAAACCCTTTGATCAGAGTCCTGCACAATCACCAAGTAGTACTCAACGATCACCACAAACTCCAAACCGTCTAAGTAGCGGCAACCACCACGGAGTAACAAGATATATAATCTCAGCAACAACTATCTCATATGCCACAAGATGCAAACTCTCAGTGTAGTGCACTAGAATCCTCTTAAATTCACTAAAAGGTCAATCTCTAGCAACTAAGTGGTGAAAGGACCAAGCTAGATGGATAGAGGGGGGGGTTGAATAGCCTATAAAAAATTTCTACAAAAACCACAACACTAGAGCAAAGGTTGATTAGTGCAATATGAAGCCCTAATAGCAACTGCTTGCGCTCTATTTTGCCCAATGCAAGCCCTAAATTAGCTTGGTTTCTAGTCTCTATCACACAAACACACAAGCTACAACTACAAAGAGCTACAAAAAAGAGCAACTAAACTAGTTACTGCAACTAAAACTACAGCTAATAAGCTAGTCTAGCTTTAGGCAAACAACTATCACTCACAAGCATGATATGAAAGTAAATAAAAGTGAGAGTAGTAAGCAAACCAATGAGGACAAGAGATGGCACAAGATATAGCCTCGAGGTTCGATTGCTAGCTGGTAACCTATGTCCTTATTGTGGTGAGTCCTAGAGTGATGGTTCACGAGCTAACTAGCATGGAAAGCTAGACCCACCAAAGGTGCCGCAAGAAGCCAAGAACCACTCAAATAATGGTGCACTCTAACTAGCCATGATTTCACTAGAGTATACCTTTGCATTCTGCGAGGTGGGATCAATACATCTCACAATAAGACCAGATGGAGGCGAAGAACAATCACTAGTCATCCTCAACGACCCCAAGCTGCTCGAAACTATCTAGGTGGAGTTAGTCATCAGCCTTTTGATTAGGCCCAAGGGTCAAAATGCAAATATTGAGTTGGAAAATGGATAAAGCAAGTGCCATGTGGGAACCTTGACTAAGTGCTCTTTTCCCTAGAGCATTCTCCTAAAGAATATGGCTAGGAGGATACCTATAAAATGAGAATACAAGGAGCTACCACTGATCTTCTAGCCAAAAGAACCAATATCGGCAACACTTATATACAATCTTTTGCCCATCTTTCCAAGATATTAAATGCCACATGACTAGCTAGTAAAAGTATCCTTTGGGTCCTATAGTGTTTGGCCTGGTTGATCTAAAGTCCAAAAGTTAGTTTGGGTTGAAGATGTGTTAGTATAGGCTAGGCCCAACCAATAGAAACACAAGCCCAATTATCAGCATTACAAACTTTTATCGGCCCAATACCATCTATTGGATGGATGCACCAATCTAGGGTTTCTATATATAAACCTGTTTTATTTTCCATCCATGAATCACCCCCTCCTGTTCTGCCGCCACCGCCGCCACCCCTACCCACCCCCTCTCTATATAATCGGTCCTATTTTCCATCCGTGAATCACACCTCTCATTCCGCCGCCGCCCCTACCCGCTCCCTTGTTGCATCCTTATTGCCATAGTTTCTATTCCTCTTCCTCTTTGCCTTGCTATCACATCTCCACCAGATCTGTTGTTTGGGCTACAACTAAGGTGTCTCTTCTTTGATAGATTAACACTGCAATCTATTAAGGCCGACAAAAGGTAAACCACTATCTCTTAGATTTTTGGAGTCGCCATGGTTGAGCCTTGGAATTTGATAGGGATCTGTAAGTGTATTTCTAGTGAGCAACGATCTTATCATCGTGCATCTATTGAAAGCCAATAAATGCGCTAGGGACCCGGCCATCAAGGATAAAAGGTTTAAATCAATGTACCCATAAGGTTTTCCTACCAAGTGGAGAGGTAACCTATAGAACCATGGCCATTAGTGATCCAAGATTTGGGTCCGGTGTAACCCTATGGCTTTCCTAATGTGGGGATTAGGTAGATTAAGGAAGTAGAAGAGGTAGCCTGAATCTAGTAGCCGTCGACGATTAAAGATCTATCGTAATCCAGTAGTCGCCGACGATTAAAGATCTAGATCTAGTAATTTTTCCTACTATGAAGTTCATAGATCCAACTAGCTAGTGAAGGAGGTAACCTGGCCCCACCGCTATCCAAGATGTGGGTCTAGTATCTAGGGTTTATATACCACATGGATCTTAGATATAGCCAAGTGATGGATGAGATAATCCATTTTGTTGTTTTTTTTTAAAAAATATTCTTTTGTGTAATAGGTAACCTTACGTAATATAGTGCATTGTATTTTGCACTGCATAATACTATTCTGTGATTGTTCTAAAAAAAGTACTATTCTGTGATTGAATAAATAGATATTTAACTTTGTTCTATTATTATGGTAAAGTGTAGATCTAGTGTTGGAAATTTTGCTTTGAGAAGTTTGCCTGTGACTAAATACTAGATATATATATGATCTGTTCTGCAGTGCATTCAGTAGTTAGAGTAGCAGCTTGTGCACGGTAAGGCATTTTCAATGCTTATTCAGTTGTACTTTGCTACTACTACTTACTTCTGGTATCAAAATCTGAGTCATTGTTGTTTCCATCTCACAGATAAATCCAAGCGGTGATATATTTCGACTCCGCCACCCTCAAATATTCACAAACCTACCTGGAGTCGTCACTGGGAAAGATGTAGAATATATCATGGCCCATGTGCTTCCTAAAGGCATCCAAGCCTGTTCATCACAGGCACAGGCAGTGGATGCCAATGGGAGTCCCTTTATACAACCAACTATTAAGGTGGCAACAACAAAAGAGGTTGTTATTGACTATGAGGAAATCATGCCTTGTGATTGTCCCCTCGCTGTTGATTCCTTTGGAAATCATGCAGTCCAGAAGGTTAAGTTTCTCCAGCACAATCTATAATATGTATATATTGACCTTGAACTCCTGGCAGCAATTAACCCATCATTTCTTTCCATTAGATTATTTGCCATGGCCCACGGTCCTACAAAAGGAAAGAGATTAGCAATCTAATGGGTCATGTGCTAGGCCTTCGTTTCAATGCTGACCAGTTGATCCAGAAGGTAAATTAACCGCACTGTCCCATTATTTAATAGCAACTCAGATTCGGAAATGTTTTGGATGGCCTAACCTTTGTTGTTTTTATTGTTCATATATCTCATATCTCTATGATTCCCAATCCTTTATATCCTGCGTTGGGCTCCATTTTTCCCTAAAGGTTTGCTTGTTCTTTTTGTAGGAAAACATCCCTTGTCCAAAACCTCAAGAGAAATCAGCAAATCCTTGGACCAAGCAATCGAGAACCAGGAACCAGGGACGCAGTGTCAGCAGAGGTTTGTTTGTGCCACTAAATCTGATTTTTGGTAGCAAGAACTAATATTTGACTTTCTTAAATGGTTCTAGCTATTAAATTGTACTATTCTATGTGCAGGAAACTTTATTGAATACACAGTGCCTTTGATTTTGGTGCTCGTAAGCTTGGGAATATTTTTCAAGTGCCTGTTATACTGTTAATGAAGTGAATCAGTTCTTCAGGAACACATTAAAGAGAAAACATACTGGGTTCAGACCAGATGTTTTAGTGAGCTCATCTTATTCCTTTTATTTCAACAGGCTTGGATGGGGGAAGAAATAACAATGGCAGCTCATGCTAGTAGTATTGATTTAAGTCTGAGGAATAGTGGTGATTTACATGAAGCTTCACCAATAGCTAATGAAACATGTACCTTGCCATTTGGGTGGTGCAAATTCGCAGGCGCCATCCACCCGCCCCACTAGCAGTTCCACCATCTCAACTACTGTGTCCACTCGAAATCACATGCATTCCTTCACTATCTTGTGATGTTGGGTTCTACCGTCATGCTTGCCTCAGTTCCTGCAATGGGTGGTAACGCTGGTGACAAGGCTCAAGTTATTTAATCGTTCCTCTTTACGAGTGGCATAAATACGCTGCTGCAAACATTTATTGGAACAAAACTTCCAACAGTTATGAATGTCGACAGTCAAAAAAAAAACAGTTATGAATTGTTGGAGTATGATATGAATTCTAGTGTTATTATAAGCCTTAGAAGAACGAAACATCTTGTATTATAAGCCTTAGAAGAAGAGCTAATGACTTATTGTATTCCTTACGTTATGTACATCTGTGGTTTTTTTCCACAAGAGTTTTTCATGTAACAATATGTGTCTTATATTCGCTCTTTATATTTACATTATTTGCTAACAAGTGGTATAAGAACTAAACATGAAATTAGAAAAAAAATGGGGTTTGAGTCTCTTCATGCGCCACCGCCACCATCATCAAATCCATCTACAAGTCAGCATTTAGATCTACTATTCAACAAATTCGTTGTGTCTTCGATGTTGTCCATTGGATGTGCTGTGCACGTGGTTGTGTTCTGCTGCCGAGACCAAGGCAGAGTTGAGCCTATTCAGCAGGAATTATAAGCTGGTTGAAACGCCTGATTTTTTATTTTTTGAGAGAAAGGTACTGTAGTAATAGCTGATAAGCTAGAATCAGTGTTGTACACGTGCATCAGATCATACTGCTGTGTGCCAGGGTCTAGACTTTGACACCCCAAATCCTGAACAGTCCAAGCCAGAACAAATCCTTCACAAAATTGTATAATGCCTTCTAGAGGAAGCGAACGAGGCCCAGCTACCATCAGCAACGGCACATCTTGATCACCGTAACAGTAAAAAACATGCATGAGGGAACAGCGGACAACTCGTTTGCTACAAATATACACTGATTTTATTTAAAATGCAACGTTTGACATGGCTCGCCTGGACACTGGGGCTGAAGTACTCAGCCCAGGTCCACTTCAGTTCTCTGACTCATCAGTGTCGCTCCTCTCAGGTTCTGCTTCCTCTCCATTCGCAGCGGGCTCTGGAACACCAGGCTGCTTGGCTGCACGAGCTTCTGGAGGTTTCTTACGATCACCACCTTCTTCACCTCCTATCACACTGGCGTTCTGATCTATTGATAGTCAAGAAAAAAATACACATGTTCCACAGATTTTTTTTTTTTTTTTTTGGTGGGGGGGGGGGGGGTGTGTGTGAAACAAACTTTGACAGAATCCTTCAAAACCAAAACTATATCGATTTATGGATGCTATAAGCAACCAATCTAGAAGCATAACAAGTGTTTAAGTGTAGCTTTCAAAACATAAATCTGAAATCAATATACTGACAAGATTCAAAGAAACACATCATTACCCTTGTCAGAGGAGGAGGAGGAGGAGGAGGAGGAGGAGGGGGGGGGGCGCTGTAGCGACCATTCTTTTTTTTTTGAAAGGAGGTTCTAGCGACCATTCTCAGCGGGCTGGTAGCTTCATTCAAAAGTAGCAGGTCTAAATAAGAATGGAAAATTTTATGCTATTATCTATCCAACAAAATCATATATCTATTGCCCCTGCAACTCAATTCAGGTATCATTAGCACTGTCTGGCACATTTTGTTAAACGTAACAGTAAAAAACATGCATGAGCGAACAGTGAATACCTTGTTTGTTAGTACAAATATATACACTGATTTATTTTAATTGCAAGTTTGACATGGCTCGCCTGGACCACTGAGGCTGCAATACTCAGTTCAGGTCCACTTCAGTTCTCTGACTCATCAGTGTCGCTCCTCTCAGGTTCTGCTTCCTCTCCATTCGCGGCTGGCTCTTGAACATCAGGCTGTGAGGCTGCAGCACTCAGTTCAGGTCCACTTCAGTTCTCTGACTCATCAGTGTCGCTCCTCTCAGGTTCTGCTTCCTCTCCATTCGCGGCCGGCTCTTGAACATCAGGCTGCTTGGCTGCACGAGCTACTGGAGGTTTCTTTCGATCACCACCTTCTTCACCTCCTACCACACTGGCATTCTGATCTATTTATAGTCAAGGTAAATACACATTTACATAGAATTTGCAAAAACGGTAGAACAAATTATAGAAAGAATATCCTTCAACCAACAAACCAAATGCATGTGGATGTTTTAAGCAACCAATCCAAAAGCATTACTGTTTAAGTGCAGCTTTCAAAACATCTATCTGAAACCATAATACTGACAAGATCACAAGATTCAAAGAAACACATCATTACCCTTGTCAAAGAGGGAGAGAACTCCAATACTCCATGAAGACAAACCATTTGTCAACTAACATTGGTACCAAATAATACCGATAAAACCTAAGACCTTATAAATAGCAAGTGAAAGGAGAGAAAAAAAAAAAAAAAGATACTGACAGATACTCCATGCATGATATTGATAAGATGCTTCTCAACTTGGTTAACCAGCTCTGCCTGCAAAATTGTACAAGGAAGAATCAGGGTTCCACTTCCACCCAAAAGTGTCAATATGAACATGAACTTGGGTGACGAACAGAGCTAGAGGGCAATTCATTTTAATACATTCAAGTCTGGTTCTCTGCGGAAACGTCGCCTGCGTGCATCCCTCATTGGAGGAGTAAGCCCATGCTTGTATTCAACTCCTTCTGGAGCAGGATCATTTTCTTCCCTTACCATAATCATCTGTTTCAGTTTGTTTTTCAGCGCGTGATTTGAAGATATAAAATTTAATGAATAGGTGGCATACAGGGATACAGTAAACATGCTCTTTTACCTGACCAATATCAGCAGTTTTAATTAGTACAGAATCATCATATGTTTTGTACGACTCCACCACAGCAGGTAGATCCAACAGAGATGCAGGAAAGCTCTCATTACCGATCATAAATGTACCATTTCTTCCATCCTCTGTAGGCACAAATATCTCATCAACCCACAGCGTGACAAAAGTTCCAAATTTCAATTCTTAAAGATACATCTAGTGTAAATGTGTAATCGAGTTCAAGTTGTATGCTCACAAATAAGAGGGGCCATAGTGTTTCGGTGTCACAAGAGGGCAGAAAAACGTACTAAATAAGCGCCAGTGCACATAGTGGATGGTCATATCCAATGAATCATATCATCTTTGTGTCAACTCTCAAGCTAAAAATTCCTAAAAAACTCTCAAGCTAAAAGCTTTATAATAAGACTTAGGATGCCCACTGTGAAACAGCTTCAACTCTTTGTAGTGTGAATTGTCCTCCGCCAAAGGCGAAAGTAGTTGGTTGAGCCTTCCTCAAACTTTTTATAGATGGCTCAACCATTCAACCCTTTTCTTTTGAGAGGGTTCCGGGGAACTTTTCTTTTAACTGAGCTATTTTCAGATAATTTTATCCGAAAATACAAATTTGAAAAAAATTGGCAATTTTTCCAATACCTCTGTCTATACAACAACAACAACAACAAAGCCTTTTAGTCCCAAGCAAGTTGGGGTAGGCTAGAGTTGAAACCAACAAGAGCCCAAAGTCAAACCCTATACCTTAATCAAACCCCCAGAGCCCTTTCCCGTATTAGTGCCAGTTGCAGGACAGGCTCCTCATGGGTGCGGTCCTGCTAGTACAGGCACGGTCCCTACAGTCGGTGCCATCACGCCTGAGTGATGCTAGAGCAATGAGTTACTTACTGTCCTTACTCCTAGAGGAGTAAGAGAGCCCCTTCTTTCCGGTTCCCAAGTATCCAACGAGGTAGCGGTATGGAAGGAAGCCTTTGAATATATCCTCTTATTTGTCAGGGAATGTATCGATAAATTTAGACAGTGTACCATTATCCCAAGGGAGGATTGTGGATAGGTTCTTAGTTAGGGCTCTTCGTAAGCTGGCAATCGACAAAGAGAGGTTAGCTCTTTTGCATCATCAGGTTCACTGACCACTCTAAATCATTATCTCAGGATGATTGACCATCTGCCAATCTGATCTGAATGGCAAAAAATAGGCTCTTTATCGACTGAAAAGATATTTTTCCAATCCATTCTTTCAAATCTAAGAAAATTCGCTTTAAACCGTTGAAAATAGACCATGCCTTATACTTACTACTCTTAAGTTATTTCTGAGACTACCAATTGCAATCTAATTATTTCATGATTTCATCTGGATCAGAGATTGTGCTGCATGAAGCATATGTGAGCCAAGTAATGCTCGAAAACTGAAAACATTAACCTTATGTAAGAAAAGAGAAATTAAACACAGGGAAACATGATCTGCAAATACAAAATTAACTAAAGCATGAAGCACAACATTTGCATTCCTAAATTTTAATTATTCACCATTAAATTATTACATCCGCTGCTAAATGTTGACCATCTCATCCGATAGTAAATAATACGCTAACAGTCTAACACCACACATAAACCTGTCACCACAAAATCTGGAGCAAGAACAACAACCATCCTAATAACCTCAGTCACCTAACAGGACAGGCACAATGTAGTGTGTGATCCCTGGCTTCTAATTGTTTAACGGCATCGTCTGTTCCAACTATTGCGGAGAACGGAACAGTTAGTCGTGCTAAGAATTCTAAGGGCAGGACCCCGGCATGCCCAAGCCAAACTCCCCACGAGCTGTGGCAATCTAGACCAGAGAACCACCAGCCTACCTCTGATTACCAGCCTCACGCATTCCGTTTAACAGCCTACAGACACGCAATTCCAAGAAGCGAATTCATGAGCCGCGGTTTCCGAAAGGCCACTGGCCTAGTACACGCTAGGTTTTCGAAGACAGGGAGAAGGATTCGAGGGCGAGAGACGGGGGAGTCGGGGACCAAACCTGAGAAGGAGAGGTCCAGGGAGGCCTCGTCGGGGTTGGAGGAGGAAGCGGCGGATTCATTCATGAGGCGCTCGATCCGCTCCGCCACGGATGGCGGCACGCGGAGGATGAACTGCTCCTCCATAGCACTCCCAAATCCGCTGGGACGGTGGAATCGAAGCTTATCTCCGACTCAAGCGAAATAACACTCGCCGACGTGGACACTGATTTCCGCGGAGGCTCTCCGCCGGCGGCCGGCAAGCGGTGGCGCTGGCTCCTCTCGCTGCTGCGTCTGCGGCTCCGGTGCTGGACGAGTGCGGGAGACGTCGAGAAGGACGGAAGGAGTCGGGGAGTCGGTCGGGACGACTCGACGATGGGCAGGTTACCGCCGTGCCTGCCGCTTGTTGGGCTGGTTGGGCCCTAGTTGTTACTGCAACACTGGGGGCCGGGCGTCCGTCCCCATCTCGGGCCTCGGCGGCCCACCCAAGTGATTTCCTGCCTTGCTTTCCGGCCCATTGGCCCAATCCTATTGTTTGGCCCGTAGGTAGACGCCTAGAGTAGGCTCTTTTTTTTACGGTAAATCTATACAGCACTCGGGTGTTTCTGTACGTCCTATCACTCGATTTCTCTACCGTCCATCTGCTGGCATGAACGAACACGATTACAGCTGGCCATAAATATTAACGTGTTTTTTTATAAATTGAGTCAAACCTCATGCAGCACTAACACGGCGCTGCATGCAGCTCGCAGTAATTCGTATAGCCCATCGCAAGCCACAGGAAAAGGCGCCGCATTAATTCCTCTCGGGCAGTGGACAATGCGACTCTTTCTCCCTCGCTTCTTCTTTCTTTTTGCATCCTTCTTTCTTGCCTCCGACCTCGCTCTGGCTTCAGCAATCTCTGCACCCGGCATGCCCACGACCTTGCAACCCCACGTGTCGCGCGTCCCCGCGGCCCTGCCGTCCCGGCGCCGCCGTTGCCTAGGCATCGAGCGACGAGCGTCCAAGCTGCTGCATGCTCCACGCGCGCCCGCAGCTTGCGTACTTCGTCCTCCCCATCCCCACCCGTCCGGTGCGGGCACCGCCGTGTCGCAGCCCAAGCCGAGATGCAGCCTTATGCAAATCCACTATTAGTAGTTGCAGATTACACCTCGCCGGTACATATTTTACTATGCCCATATGATTGCAAGTTCTGTGTTTAATCGGTGTAAATTGACTGAGTGGTCATTTGGATTGCTTGAACATGTCTCTGATCTTTGTTGGTTCTTTTTCTTGTTTGTATGTATGGTTTGTTTGTTTTCCTTTTACAATCTTTCAATTTGGCTTCCATAGAAACAATCTGGGTATTTATTTTGGCCTATTTATTTTAAATTTGTATGTTTTCTTTGCTTTTTCTTTGAAAGTATTCCAATTTTTCTTTCATAAAAATATTTTGTTAATATGTTTTTTATTTTGAATTTTACATTTATTTGATTCTCTATATTTGGTGCCTTAGATGTGGATCCGGGGCTTATTGGAATCGAGTGTTCCCTAACCCTAAAACACTCGATTTTCTTTATTTGGTAGAATCGAGTGCTACGAAGAGACTTGACACTCGAGTGTCAGCCCCTCCTGAAATGCTCGAGCACGGAATAGACAGACCCTTTTTTTAAGGAATCCCTTTCATTCGGTAAGAAGCAGAGGTTTGTACATATACATACAGATGATTGAGAAAAAACTGCATTTGGTACCAGTATTCTTCTTGCACCAAGTGGAGCATATGTACATCATTAGCAATCTGTTGCAAAACTTCTTGTGTGGGTGTGGTGCACGCCATGTTATCGAAGACACACCTGCATGCATCTTTCCTTTCATAGATTCCCGTCCCAAAATAGATAACGTTCTCGCTTCCTGAGAAATAGATGTCGGCAATTTTTATAAATAATAAATATCATCGATTAGTATCATAATTAATATTATCGGAAAGTTCTTTAGATCTAGCTTTTTAATAAATTTATTTAGAGATATAAATATTATACGTATTTTCTGTAAATTGAGTCAAACCTGTGGCACGAACACCTAAAACGTCATTATTTTGGGACGGAAGGAGTACTCGTTTAAGAATAGGTAATTACATAATTCAGTTCATGGTAGGGTTCCAGGACATTCTAAAGTGGTACGCATAGCATAGCAATGCTCAAAGCAAAGTCGAGATAGTGGGTTCGAGTATTCAGATTTAACATGACAACTGAGCGTACCCTGCAGCATTTTTTTATCAGTGTGTGGTCGATCCACTAGCCGGACGATGCCTTGTTGGTGCATGCATGCATGCAGTTCCTGTACCGCAAAGTGCAAACCCAAAAGACTCACTAGCACTATCATAGCAAGTTAAAGTTGGATTGAGCTAGCAAATTCATCATCAGCAGCAGCATCATTAATTCGTGTCACACGGCCGCGCTGAGGACGTTTACAGTGCAATTATATTCCATTTGTCTTTTCCAGAATTTGTTAAATTAAATGCAATATACACAAATTAATCATAGATATGGTGACGCGTCCCAAAATGAAATACCATCTATCGCCTGTCTGAAGGATAGGTGGCACGCCTGATTGTCATGCCGATGACAACTACCTAGCTAGACCTTGTTTGGATACAAAGTATTTTTTAAGTATTGAAGAAACAATATGGTTTTCAAAAATACTTTAGTTTTTAAAGATTTTGAGTTCTTGGATACAATAACTTTGTAGTTTCTAAAACTATGGTTTTATTAAAATTGTAGTGTTTTTAGAATTTTAAAAACTCTACTTATGACTTTTTTTCTAAACCATAATTTTGTGTCTCTTTTGGTTGCAGAACAACTGTTTTGTGATACCATAGTTTTTGAAAACCACGTCACCCAAACAGGCCCCATGGTACACCAAAAGCCTGAGTCTATGACTCTAGATGGTGCTATTCTTTTGGAAATTTATTTTACTTTTATGTTTTTTTGGATATGAATCATTCTAGTTTTTAGTCAGTCAAGCGTAGCATATGTTTTATTCTTAAGTTTATATATTGTACCAAAATAATAATCAGTTTATGAGCATTATAGTAAAAGATCAATTATTGGTGGTTCCATTCCATCTTCCATGCTAGTGTCTAGTTGCAGCCTTTATTCGACCACCAACTAACACGCATAGGCAGGCTCTGGCAAGTGGATTTAATTTTTAAAATCTAATACTATATACCAATTCGGGACCACAGCGTGCCATGCTAATAGTTAGTTATGTCATAGTTTTCTAATTATTTTTTTGGCTCACTACCATAACTATAGTGCACTATACTTTCTTAGCACCATATTCTACACAGTGTAGGTTTATTTTCTTGCCAACTTTGGTATAAATATGTTTTCAAATTTGCTCGCTGAACATTTTGTGGGAGCCACAGTTTGCCGAGATTTGGCGCGGCAAACTACGGCATCACTATAGTAGTTCAATTGATATACATAATACAAATTGCTGCATGAGTAAAGTCTTCTTATTGTAAGGCGGCCGGAGCACTGTGCACCGTCACTTTATTTGTTCGTGATTCTATTTCAGCTACGACCTTTGCCGCCCACAGACAAACGCACACAGTCCCTGTCGAGGTCATGTACCTAGTCCGCTCGACAGGGAAAAAGGAGGTTGTCCTTCGTGGTTGGCTCACGGTGACCTGCGTCACAGGAAACCTTCCTCAACCGTAGACCTTCAAGTGTATTGGGCATGCACGATATGGGCGTATATTAATTTGTTAGGTGTGCCGGCCACGAGGAGCTCGTGACAGACGACGACGCCAGATGATTTTTATATAAGTTCTTATAAAAGGTGTCCAATTCTAAACTTTTTTAAAAATGCATGAACACTAATACAGTGTGTTTTAGTAGCATTTAAATATTGAAAGACAATCCCAACCCAGAAACTATAGGATAATTTTTCATATTTTTCATCATATAGATATACACAAGCAAATTGAATTCAGTTGAACTAGTTGGATTATTACTTACAGTGAAACCCTACCCACAATGGTTCAAGTTCTCAATTATTATGTTTCTGGATTTATTTATTTTAGAATTTCACAATAATAATAGGGGTGAGATTTGTATCTCTACTGTGATCTGTAGACCAAAAATATATACACTACACAAATAAAGTATATAAATAGATTTTTGTCCAATGCAATCATGTGCCTTGTCTCTCCTATCATCCACTTATCACATCTTTTCCTATCTTAATTATTATGTAGATATACTTTATTGTATATAAGAGATTATTTCTTTTTTTTCTTTAGTATAATGTGACATCACCTTTTTATTCAGTTGGCATTATGGTTCAAGTTCTCAATTATTATGTTTCTGGATTTATTTATTTTAGAATTTCACAATAATAATAGGGGTGATATTTGTATCTCTACTGTGATCTGTAGACCAAAAATATATACACTACACAAATAAAGTATATAAATAGATTTTTGTCCAATACAATCATGTGCCTTGTCTCTCCTATCATCCGCCACTTATCACATCTTTTCCTATCTTAATTATTATGTAGATATACTTTATTGTATATAAGAGATTATTTCTTTTTTTTCTTTAGTATAATGTGACATCACCTTTTTATTCAGTTGGCATTATAATTAATGGTCATGGAAACCATCCTAGTTTCTGAATTGGGACTTCTGTAAGCTAGCAGCTACAAAAGTCTAATGGCATAATGGAGTAATTATAGAACGCTAGTTGGATTCACTAAATAAGTTGCTATGCTAAATTTTTTTGTAATTGATCTAAACACATCAGTTTATAATCCAGCTTATATCCTACTTTGAACTATATATTCAACCAATTGTAAAAAGATATTAGGTGTCTCTCTTCAATTAATTGCAGTTTATAAAAAAATTACTAGCAGATCCAAATCGAGCCTAAATTCGTCTGTCACCAATACGTCCAGGTAATCCTCTGAATGCCACTCTTTCATGTGGCAAATCCTCCGTTTGCACACAGTAGAGATTTACATCGGCAACATTGCAAAACAGATTTTACAGATAAATAATTGCCATTTGGTTTCGAGTGCATATCATGATGATGGGACTTGAAGCATTAGGTTCCCGTTGTGGATACAGCTACACCTTTTTCTCTCTGATGATAGCAGCTGCAAGTGACACGGATTATTAATTAAAATTTGCCTCTCCATTCTTTTCATGACGATCGTGACACGGAAATTGAGACCCGTCCACATTGGATCGGCCGCAGGAAGATATCATTTCTTAATTAGTCTCACCAAGTGCTTTTAGAAAGTTCATGAATCCTTTTAATTTTTATTTCAAGAACAAAGAAATAGTACAGTACTAGTGGTGGTAGAGTATCAAGAAAAGGAGTGGTCATTTTTTTTCCCAACACACAATTAATTGTAATTAAACGAAAGGTGCTTAGGGAGAGAGAGAGAGAAAGCATATATTATTGCAGTAACAAACTTCCTTTTTTCTTTGTTCACTTCATTCATGCTAACAAATCACAAACCATCCTTATGTGCATCAGCAAGTACTGTACTCTTCATACCAGGAACATGCAACCTGACGAAAGGTTAGCGGAACGGCCTAAAAGCAAGCTTGGATGTATGTATGTACGTACAGTTGAACATGTCAGCAAAGCAAAGCAAAGGCTCTAAACAAACAAGCTATGCATAGCCACACAATTCATATAAACAAGGACGATACTACAAATTAAATGGCACATCTATCAGAAAGTCACATACAGAACTACTAATTTATCACAAGAATTATATTGGATGCAGAATTATGTGTTCAATTCCCTGGCTAGCAAGGAGACAGGCATCAAGTCATGAACCGATCCATTTTTTAACCATGTAGTATCTTGAAAAGTTCTCAGAAATACTAAACAAGGACAGGTACCTGATTTCACTGCATTTAAAAATTATTACGGAATATTCTGCAATTATGAAGAAATGAGCTAGCTGTAGCTCCCCACATGCGAAAGCACCCACTACTATTACTAATCTTTCAGAAAACCATTTCCTAACTCCCCCACTTCCCCCATTTTCCTCTTTATAATCCTCCTCCCACCATCACCACCACCGCCTCTCTCTCTAGACCTCAACGATACCACCGCCATTAGTGTTCTTGAGAGAGAGAGAGAGAGAGACGGGAGTGGAGAGCAGAGATGAGAGAGAGATTGAGCATATAATTAAGTAATTAACAGGCTCTCTTCTCCCATCTCTGTCTCTCTCTCTCTCCACTACTCAGAGTCACAGGCAAGAGAGCGAGGATGGTGTGGTCGCATGAGCCGGCAGCGGAGCAGAAGGCGGCGGTGGTCTCGCCGCCGGCGACTCGGCAGCGGAGCTCCGTGGCCAAGCTGACGACGGCCTCCTCGTCCTTGGCGAACCTCCTCTCCGTCTTCGTCGGGGCGAATAACAACAACTCCCCGGCGGACCCGAGGCCGCCGCCGCCGAGGCGGAGCTTCGACGAGGGCGGCGGCGTCGGTCTCGGCATCGTCGCGGCCATGAGCCAGGCCTGCCTGACCGGGGCCGGCGCCGAGCCGATCGCCATCGGCGCCGCGGCTGGGCGGCGCGCGCGCGAGGAGGACGAGAGCTACACTTGCGTCATCACCCACGACGTGGCCGGCGCTGGCGGCCGCAGCGTCCGGAAGCGGGTCTACTTTGGGTTCGGCGACGGCGGTGGCTGGCTCGTGGAAGCCGACGACGAGGCGCCGGCGCCGGCGACTGACTTCTTGAGCCGGTGCTGCCTCTGTGACAAGAGGCTCGATGGGCTCGATATCTACATGTACAGGTGTGTGCAATGTTTTTTTCGTTCATTTAATTTCTTATTATTACTTACTCCGTATTACAGAAGAGTTTTAGAAACTTTAGAGTAATTTAGCACTCATGATATGGTGCAATTACTAGAACTCATTATTTGCTAAAAGAACTTTGAAAAATCATCCTTGCCTATTGCTCCTCGGCGGCGTATTCTGGTCCCTCCCTTTCAGATTACTAAGTTATTTAGATTTTGACCGTGTATAATCGTTACTATACATATAAATATAACATAGTATAACGGTATATATAGTAAAAGTTATATATCTAAAAAGATTAAAATTATTTAGTGTATGTTTGGCATGTATAAATATAACATAGTATATCGGTGTGTATAGTAAAAGTTATATTATCTAAAAAGACTAAAATTATTTAGTGTATGTTTGGCATGGCTCGGTGCACGGAACGCAGAGAAACGAAGCTATTTCGGTGCCATATAATCTGTAAAAAGTTGCTCAATATAGAACAACATAGAACAAAGGAAGTAGCACCTTAAATTAATTATATTATAGGCGTGAATTTGAACTACAATAATCAAATACACAACTAGAGCCGTCGATTCGTGCAGTTTTATACTATTCATCGTCCTTTCCCTTTTTTATATCAAACAAACAAACATGCCCCTCTGGTCTCCCTAGATGACAAAACAAAAGTATATATAGTTTTGTCTATGTACTGCAGTAGTATATTAGTACCTTCATTGTTTTGTATAAGGCACGGCTAGAGATGATATGATCGTTCAAACTATACTTTAACCGTTTATTTATGTTCTACTATATTATTTATATTTGTAAATGATATTTGGATAGTACATTTAATCATCAATCAAACTATATCAACTTTATAGTATAATAATTAATTTTTTAGCTAAATTATTAATTAGAAATTTTAAAGTTTGACTTTTGAAACCTGTGCGCCTTATAAAAGATAACGGAAGGAGTATTAGACACCGCTATTGCAATACTTCAGGTACAATATGTCAGTACATCTAATAAGCTTGTTCAGTCAAAAAAAAACATCTAATAAGCTTGTATTCTTTTAAGTTTTAACCTGAGAAGATAGCTCGTATTCTTTTAAGTTTTAACCCAAATGAACAAGAATATATAGCTCGTATTCTTTTACTGCCACAAAACTCCAGTCATTCAAATTTTGAGTATCTCAACTATCAAGACTTTATCATACTCATACATACTAACAAGTACACAAGGATCAATTCCTCAAATATTGATTACCTGTTTATTTATTATTCTTGGCCTCGAATTGCAGAGGGGAGAAAGCCTTCTGCAGCTCAGAGTGCCGAGGCCAGCAGATGCTAATGGAGGACCGCGCTGACAAGTGTGGATCCGAAGCCCTGATGAGGTCCTGCGACTACTCAGTCTCGCCGCACTCTGCCCCGATGGCCTTCTCACCGAGCGTCGCAGCAGCCTAGCTAGTAGACGGAGTACTCGCCCTCAAGCTGCTCCACTATGATCAAGGAGTCTATAGCTAGAAGAGAGACTACAGTCTAAACGAGCCGTTTAAACAAATGGATCATATATAGAGAGTAATTTATAAAGTGCTTCTTAATTATGGCGTGAATAAAAGTGAGGAAGAAAGTTTTGAGACTATATATGCAGTGACCGGAAGATGTTAAACACCTTAGCGTGATTGAATTTTATTTATTTTTATTTTAATGTTCTTGTTGAAAGTTATTAGATGATTGTTGACACGAATTCCGGTCGCACACAAAGGGCTAAATCGCTCGAGGCCTTACAAGGCCTAGACACGTAGCGGGTAAGGTCAAAATAGCAAGGCTGACAAGTAAAGCGGGTTTTGATGCTCATTTTACTCCTAAACACCCATGAACGCCTCCCTTTAAGACACATTGGTAGGAGCACGATAAGAGTGACCTAGAATTGGAAAAGCCACCTAGAACGCTAACAAATCTCATTGAGAGAGATGCTGGATAGAGAAGGACTAGAATTAATATTAGTAGTATGATTACTTCAATCAGACACGATACTCTAGTATAATAGAGTGGGGTGAATATCTACAAGTTTCCACAAGATCGGGACTGTTCCCATCGAGTTAGGGTTGAAATCCACTCAGACAACCAAAACCTGCCTGGGCTAGTTTCTTTAGATTGAGCATAGTGCCCAATACAAACCAACCTAGGCTGTTTTTCCTTTTAGGATTTGATTTCTCAGTTTATCTTTGACCCTCACAAAAAACATTTTGCTGTCAACATACATTCTCCTACTTTTTAATTGAATCATATGTGAGTTTAAAAGTAGAGGTTATAGTGCACTAGTTGTCTCAATTACCAAAACCAAACATAGAATTTCTTGTCTCAATTACCAAAACCAAACATGAGATTTCTAGAACCTCAGTCACTTTTGCTTGCAGAAAATAAGTGAAGGTGCATGTGCTATTGGTTGAATGTTGATTAGAAGCAAGAACGTTTAATAATGAATATAAAGCACCAAAGCTTTAATTCAAGAATTATAGGGCACGTTTGGTTCTTCTACCATGCTCTCTTGGACTTGCCGAGCGAGGATCTTAAGTTATTGAATGAGTTTGGTTAGCTTGCTGGTTGTCTCGGATCTTGTGCAGGCAAGGTTTCCAACAATTTTTCTTGCAACATCGAGTTAGCCCGATCTACCCGGCCAACTCTTCTTTTTTTTTTTTTTAGGCAAGCTTCTCAGGGCTTTTTATTGCTAGCTGGGCCTGGGCAAAACAAATCTTGCCTGATTACCCAACGTCCTCTTAAGTATCCCCATTGGACCAGTGGTACCTTTTACGTGGGATTTTTTTTCAAGATTTATTGGCGTTACGCATTAAGTGGTAAGCGACATTCTGTCAACGACAAGGCGTTAATGGTGACTTTGGGAATCTCTAGATCTGTCTGCTCAGTTCTTCGGAGGTGCTCATAGAGGTAGAGTTTGCGTATGTGTGTTCATAAGGATGAGTGTGTATGCGTGTTATAAGCGTGCGTTGTACTATGTAATTCTTAAAAAAAAAAGTATCCCCATAATACAGAACTGGAATCTGCATGCAAGGTAGAAATATGTGGGGCTAATCTGACTAAAAGTATATGATACCATTTTAGGAAGCCTGTATGGGCAACTCAATGTAATTGTGATGTGTACTTTTATATGAAACGTATGCATCACATAGATTTGAGAATACTAAAGATTTTTTAGCATATTATATATGTGTTCACATGGTGGCATGTGGCGAAGCTAGGTGTAACCATCGGGGTCCGCTGACCCCGACGATTTTGCCGTCGCCCCTTGCACCTAGCGATTCCTGGCCGCTATGGACCCCAGTAAATTTTTTGTTAGACCCCAGTGGCACCGTCATAGGTTGGCTGTTCAGTTGAATTTGAAACAGCCCATCTCGACATCTCCCAAGCCCATTAGTGATCAGGCTAGCAATAATCTTATCGAAAAGTCTATCAAGCGACCCGTCGCGCTCCGCGGCGAGCGCGCGACGCCTCCGATAGAAGCCCAGCCCAATACTACCCCCACGGCCGAACGCTGTCCTGCGTCCAAGCACCGGCGCCTGCCGCTGAGCCCTCGTTGAGTCGTTGTTGCCTTCCGTATCCACGTCCTCATCCCACCCCCGCCCCCGACCCCGAGGAGATCCGCATCGGCCTAGGCGTCGGAGGCTCTCCCCCCTTGTCGCGAGAACCTTCTCAAGCAACAGTGCTTCCTCGTCATCGAAGCCCCTCCCATCGCTCTTCCGAGGCGTCCGCTCCAGTCTCAAGCCCCGCGCCGCGCTTGCCGATGCTGCTGCGGCATTACGCGCGGTCCTCACCCCACATGCCCCTGCCATAAGTCCCTTCGACCAGTCTCAGCTCCCGTGGATAAATTTCTGGAGGAAGAGAGAAGTGGTTCCGAAGGCCTCCCTTAGATTAGGAGCTTTGAAGCAGAGGCAGAAGAGAAGGTAATTATTTTGATTGCAGTAATTTGAGTTTCTAATTTTAGTTTTCAATTTCTATATTTTTCAGATGGTAATTTTAGTTTGTAATCATGCAATTTCCATTTTTTACTTTGAGTTTGTAATTTCAGTTCTCAAATTCAGCATGGCACTATTATACATGTATCAAATTAAAATATTATAAAGTCACTGAACTAATGAGCTGTGAACCAAGTTTTAATTTGATAACGAGGATACTAGTAATGCCTATAAATTTCTCCTGGTCCTTTGGTCCCTTCTTAAGTTTGTAATTTCAGTTTGTAATTTTAATTAGAAATTTTATTTTCTATTTTCATCATGCCATTTCACATTTTAATTTTAGTTTTCAATTTTAATTAGTAATTTCAGTTTGCAATTTCAATTTGTAATTTCAGTTTTTCTTATTGTTTTAGTGTTTCATTTTTAAATTTTTTTGGTAGCTATTTCAGTTTAAGTATTTGGTAGCTATTTCAGTGTTTCATTTCTATTTCAGAAACTTCGTATTATTGATTTATTATTACTATTATTTTGTTGGCTATTTCAGTGGTTCAGTTTCACTTTTGGGTTCAAATGTCATTCATAATTGGTAGCTATTTTAGTGTTTGGTGATTTCTTCATTGTTTGGTAGCTAGTTTAGTGTTTCAGTTTCTATTTCATCGATTAAGTCTTAGTGTTTGAGTTTTATTTTTGGGTAGCTATTTCAGTGCTTCAGTAGTTTAGTAGTTTAGTTTTGTTTCATTCTTAATTCTCTCAGTTTTGTTTCATTGTTAGTTTTATTTATTTATTTTTGTTAATTTTTATATCATAAATAGCTATTTTAGTTTGTCTCGGTTCAGTTCAGTTTTTTTTGAGTCGTATTTCCAGTTCAGTTTCAGTCTCAGAATTTGTCATTTCGGGATATATTGCCACTTACTTAAAATATAATTTGCTCCAATTCAGTTTTTTTAAGTATTTATCAATGTTCTTGTAGATGTCAACTTTAAGGACGAAATGGAATGTTCCAGCCAATGCGGATCATTCCAAATTTTTGGTAGCTCATCTTTGTTTGATGGAGGAGTATATTGCTTCTGGATCGCCTTAGTATCAGAAATATTCTACAAAGGAAGCGTACGCATCTGCCTTCATACTCTTGTGTCTTAAGCAGCCAAAATGTGGATGAAACAGTAGACCACTTATTTTTTGGGTGAACTTTCAGCGCTTGGTGTTGGTGGCTGCTTGGTATAACCTGGGACATGAATTCTTCAATTCTTCATAAACTTTTCTTGGTTGGCAGTCCTTTGGGCAGCCTATTTTTATGGAGCATGTGATTGTGGCAGCTTGCTGCATCTGATCTATGCGCAAGGGAATAATTTTCGATGACAAGTATCTTTGTGGCTTTGAAAATCCTCCTGAGTGAGGGGCTTAGTCTTACTATTTTTGCTGTGTGAGGACTGGCTTTCTTTGTTTTAGTATTTTGTAGCTTCGGTTTCTCCTTTTTTACAGACATATATTTATATAATTGAAGTCAGCAGGGGTTTTCCCCTCATATTTTGTCAAGAAAAGGCTATTGTACTTGGACAGTTTATGGTGGTGCTTGTGGCTTGCAGCTTCCATATTGTCACATGCAGCACCACTCCTAGGAACTAAACAAATTGACTCGTTGCTTGAATTCAAGAAGACGATCAGTTTGGATCCATAGCAAGCATTGGTTTCTTAGAATGATAGCACTCATTTCTGCAATTGGGAATGTGTCATGTGCAGGACGAGGAGCCATTGGTCACTAATTTTGACCTTGCAAATCTGAACTGTGCAAATATCAGCACGAAACCTGATATTTCAGCTTGTTCCTTTTAGTTTCAGTTTTATGAGTGTTGGGATTCGGTTGTTCAACCCTTTTAGTCTTATTTTTTATTCATTAATTCTTTTAATTTCCATGTAATTTTTCATATATTTGGAATAAAAGCACTTAGAATTTATCATCCACAATATTTTGCAACTTGCTTAAAACATAATTTGCTACATACTTCTAAATTAAACTTACCATACACAGGGTCATGCAACTTTAGTTTATTTTTTAAGTAGCAAGCTTAGTATTACATGATAGCAATTTCTCTCATAAATCTCCTAGCACAATTTTCACACAAATTGCTACTAAAAAAATTCTTCAAAACATAGATAAGTGAGATCTAGTTTTGTTCGTCTCATCGCGTAGAACATACTGGTGCAAACAGAACTGAAAAATGATAAACAGGTCAACAGTTATAGTAATTGAAAGAAAAATAATTCATTTTTTGGAACACGTGCACGTGAGGAGTGGAGATCAGCTCGTAATTGGTCTCGTCGGAAGTGGAACGCTATGCGGAGGCGGAGCCTGCCTTGGGAGTGGAGTGGGGCGGTACAGGGACACAGGTGGGTGCGGGCGTAGCCGCGCAGGTTTACAGAGTCTCGTGGACACGCGTCAGACCCAGGGTAGTGTCGCGCGCTCGATATAAGCGCGACCCGTCGCGCGTTATCGCTGTCCTCATCATCTTATACATACATACATAGGCAGGCAGGCAGCCGGCCTGAATGAAGGCCAAACATTGCCGACTTGCCGTGCCCTTTCATCTTCGTTATATTTTTGGCTGCTCGCATCCCAATTCCCAAATCCTTTCTGCTTCTCTGGATTAAAAAAAAATCCTTCCAGCCTCTCCCATCACTAATCCTCCTAGTCGCCTCGAGTGGTGATCTGGCGATCTGCGTTGGGTGGCCGGCCAGACTTAAATCCCAGTGCTGAGCGAGCCGTCGTGGATTTGCAACGGCGGGCAGCCTCCGGTGATGGCAGTAAGCTCTCAGTCTCCGGTCATCTGCTGTCCTGACCATGTGTCTCCCGTCCAGTCTTAGTTTTTTTTTTTCAGGTCCACATTACTATCTACTATTCGCTTTAATTTAATATTATGTGACCAATTTGACAGGCAATCACCAATTTGACACGCAATCAAAGCTATTATTATCTATCTTGAGATTATAATATATAGGAAAAAGTCTAAATTACTACCTCCATGTATAGACAAGGTCTGCATGACCCCCTAAAGTAATAAATGGTTTACTTAACCCCCTCTTTTTGCTAAACCGGTTCAGATTTCACCTTTAATACATGACTCGCTGACTTGACCGGTTTTTTTTACTACGATTGACACCTCAGTTGCTTACGTGGCAAATTTGTTTAGGTTTAGAATAACCCCTCAGCATGTAGTACATGGCACGTACGTGTGAATTATTCAATAATTTGATGACAAAAAAATCTGAACAGAAAGTAAATTATTCAATAATTTGATGAGAAAAAAAATTTGAACAGAAAGTAATGACAACTTTTAACGTAAAAAATTCTCACAAACTTTACTGAACCATTTCAACATCTTTTTGAATCCAAAAGGCTGAGCAAGTACGTAAGAAACAATTTATGTAAAAATAGACTATTAAGTTCTTGGCTTTGCGACAACTAACTAGTACTTCTTTTTCACACGGCGAATGGTCTTCGAACAGCTCTAAGAAGGCATATCAGATCTAACATCTTCTGTAGTCCTTCGAGTCCTGGAAGCTTTTGTTCTCTTGATTTGTGTACTGCTGCAATCTAGTACCTGAAAACACCAACGTTCAGTTTACAAGACAAGAAAAAATGATTCGAACTGAAAGCACGAGAGGAGAGTCACTTGCCTCTTTTCCTTTGTCCATCATCTTTCTCTTCTTTGATTTATTGTTGGGCCCACATGTTCTACTATTGTGACCTGTTTTGTGACATTTACTGCATTTACCTTTGGAGCCTACCTTTGAGACCTTTGTGGACTTTTTTGCTTCACCGGGTTCCCTTCTTCTCTCTTTTCTTGGCCTACCCGGCATCTTCACGTAGGCTGGAGGCCTTGGCTTCCGATGGTCCATTGGCCACTGTTGCATTCCCTCCATTGGCATCATACAATGATCATAGGTCTTGTTGTAGTGCTCAATAGAATAACATTCTGCTATGTAGTCTTCAGGTGCCTTAGAGCTAAGAAAAAGTGCAGTAATTGCATGAGCACAAGGGATTCCTGCAAGTTGCCAGTATCTGCAAGAACAAATCCTTCTCTCTATGTCAACTGTGTACGTCTTGTCCCACTCTTTCACCTCAAATCCATCCTTCCCATTCCAAAGTGCAGAGCAGTTTTGTGCAAGATTAATATATTTGTTGAGTTTTTTTAGAATGTTTGGACAAATTCTTGAAGACCAATTTTTTGATTTTGTCCTATTCTGCTGTATCCTTACAAATACCTTGGTCCTAATCCCCTCTAGCATGGAAATAATGGGATGAGCCCTAACATCTACTATCCAGTTGTTGAAACTTTCACACATATTATTATCCACACTATCACAGTTGGATCCAAGGTTGAACCATGCCCTACTCCAATGTTTGGGGTTGGTATTCATCATGTCCTTGGCACCTGCAGGAGTTAATTTTGCTAGTTTTGCTCTGCAAAAATTGAAAAATGGAACACTTGATGCCTTTGCACATTTCCAAAAGGGCTTTTGAAAGTCTTTATCTCTATAAGTCTTTCTCCAATTGGCATAGATGTGTCTTGTACACATCCTATGCTCAATGTCAGGAAATAATTGTGCCACTGCATTGAGAAGCCCCTACATAAAGTATAAATTGTAGTCAGTATATAAAATTAGTCATAGAAAAACCCTGAAATTAGTTTTGAACAAGGTCCATCCTTTACCTTTTGCTGGTCAGATATTATGACCCAACCCTTGCCACCTAAAGTAATTTCCAGATCCTTTTGTAGGAGCCCCAAGAACCATGACCAAGAATCTTCAGTTTCTTTCTCCACTACTGCCCAAGCTATGGGGTAAATCTGGTTATTTGCATCCCTACCTAGAGCACAAATAAGCTCACCATTGCAAGCTCCCTTGAAAAAAAGCACCCATCTACTCCAATCACTTTTCTACATCCAGCTTGGAAGCCCTTTTTGCAAGCATCAAAGCATACATAAAACCTCTGAAAAACTTGACCATTATACTCGGGGGGTCCAAGCACACTGCTACTGTGCTCCCTGGGTTGCTTCTAAGTATTTCAGCTTGGTACTCAAATATTTTGGCATACTCACCTTTGCATGACTCATATATCCTTCTCATCACAATAGACTTTGCTCTTTTGATCTTGGATAATGAGACATCTGCGCCCATTTCTAGCAATACGGTCTCCTTGATATTTTGAAGCTTCCAAGATGGGTTTGCCTTGATGATGTGCTCATACTTGTCAGCTATTCTTACCCCAGTGACAAGTCTATTATCCTTCCTTTTTGGACAAATGTGTTGATCAGTGAACGACTTAACTTGAAACCTATCATTATTTGTCTTGTCAGAGGCAAAAAAATAAACCAAGGGCAGCCCCTCCATGAACATTTTGCTCTAATCCTACTTTTCTCATCTTTTGGGAAACTCAAATGCCGTTGTGTGGCCAATCCATACTTTACCAAGGCTTGCTTAAATTGCACCCTGCCACTGAAAATCATGCCAACACAAAACTTTGGAATATCTGCTTCACTGTCATACTTTATGAACTTGCTTTTCCTTCTTATTCCTTCACCTTCATCATCGTCCTCATAGCTGCCTTCTTCACTTGAGTCCATCATTGGGGGATCAGGTTCATCTAGTAAATCATTTTCTTCGTCACTTTCATGGATACTAATTTTACGATAGTGATTGTTGGATTTTTTCTTTGGTTCCTTGCGTTCATCATGAACTCATTTGCTTCTTCGTTATCTTCTGAAGTGTCCTCATCACCTTGCACATAATCACTATCTTCGGTTCCAGTACTGTCACCTTCTTCATCAGTGCCATCCCCTTCAATATTTTCCTCACTAGAAATGATATTGCCTGCATCTTCTGGCATTTTCAACAAACTTAGTTCACCATTTACAAGCTTGTATATTTGCACATAAACTTCAGCTACTCCCCCCACTGTGATACAGTCAGACATGTACCTACAAGTCTGATCATCTGCCAGCTTGCTTAAACCATTACTCATTTCAGCGCTAGGGGGCAACCAGTAAAAATCAACTACATCTTCAACTGTTAAACTGACATGATCACAAAGAAAACCCCTCAACTCTGGTAGTCACAGCTTATCTCTCTCTATGTCTGATAATCCAACTCTTCCGCGCAAATAGTTCAGTGCGTAACCATCGAAATCAAATTCGCCACCAAAGTGAAATCTCACGGGAAGTACCTCCGTAGGGTCCATAATACCTAGCAACAAGTACAGAGTACGTAAGTTGTTTTTTATGAAGACATAGAATACGTGAATGCATTGGTCCATGAACTATCCAATCCAATAATAGTAACTAGCAAGTAGTATACGTCCATGTGATTTACCAAATGACTACCAAGTAGTACACGTCTCTCCCGCATTTGATGCTAGTCATGAATCATCTGACGCATCACGTGCACGAACCATGCACGACAGCACGCGTCCACAATTTGGCCTCGTCTTCGCAGCGCACTCCACGCATGTTGACACATCATATGCTCCTACCTGTAGTTCTACGCTATGAGGACACATCGCCTACTGCAGACAGCTAAGATCGTCGGCTGCTGTGTGGCACGCACAATCATATATACGCAACGAAGTCTTAAACCCTAGCGGCTAATGCAATTAACTTTATCAAATTAACATCGCAAGAAGAATTTTCGAAACACACCTGCTGCTTTTTCGTTTGTCCCGACACCGATCAATCCTGTGCTCTCCTCATTCGCCGATTGATCTCACTTTGTTGATGCAAAATTGAAGACGAGCCGCCGCCGCCGTTCTAAACTATGGGCCAATATGAAGGGTTATTCTAAACCTAAACAAATTTGCCACGTAAGCAGCTGAGGTGTCAATCATAGTAAAAAAAACCGGCCAAGTCAGCGAGTTATGTATTAAAGGTGAAATCTGAACCGGTTTAGTAAAAAGAGGGGGTTAAGTAAACCATTTATTACTTTAGAGGGTCATGCAGACCTTGTCTATACATAGAGGTAGTAATTTGGACTTTTTCCTAATATATATATACATAGGAGGATCGTAAAACTGATGCTTCCAAAGCATATATTATTGCACTATGCAGTTGTTACTTTGTTATTTGAATATATCATAATCTATGACTTAGCACTTAGGTTGTGTTTGGTATGGCTCCTAAGTGTTCCAGTATCTCCTTAAAATTACTGTAGCAACAGTGTTGGTACTTGGTAGTGTAGCTCAGTATTGTTGAGCCGTTTCGAAGGAGGAGCCGATGGAGCCACAATTTGTAGCTGGCTCCATACTATATAAATAGTGACAGAGCCAAAAAGAAACGTGCTAAACATACCCTTAGTACCGTAAGTATCGACCCAAACGACCATTTATCCTGGCTTCGCCCCTGGGTGGCATATATGTAACCACGTTTGTAGTTGAACGCTAAATGTATGGAATTATGTGAAGCACTGGAACATGGAGAGCTCATGAACAACTCAGCGCAGTCAATAAGCCAATTGCGCCATCCACAAATTGATTGCAACTTAAAGAGTTACGGTGCAGGAATGACAACCATTCATAGCCGAATACAGCACAAAATGCAAACCACTCATTCGATTAAACTAGCATATTTATCCTGGCCCTCATACAAAGTATATGCTAGTGTGGACCACATGTGTCGCAGAACAAATTCCATATGCTTGGAACCAGTCTTTGCCAACGGAAAATAAGCACATGCCTGAACACTTTGCCAGCAACTGTTTTACCTTGCTGAGCTACAAATTAGCTTGCATTTGGCCTGCCTTGATTTCCACGCTGACAAGGACCTTGTCACTCGCACCGTCCAGGTGAGGCGATGTCGGTCTTGTTCGTCTGATTTATAGCTGCATTGACAGAATACGATAAACACTCAGGGAAAAATCTTTTCTTCTTAGACTGAGAACTACGTATCATTTCGAGAAATAACACTAGAGGAGAGGCCACCATAGCAGCTCCTAACCTCCTACCAACACCCTACATTCCTACCACTCTACAACAATAAAACGACCACGAAAGTTAGCAACTTGAGCAGGAGCCCCTCAAACACGCAAGAATTTTTTTCTACCAAAAAATATGTTATGCCAGATTATTTTTTCTCAAACACACAATGACACAAGAGGGTTGGTGTATGGTTGTACTACAAAGGGGGGTAGAACTGTAGGAGCCTACACACTGTGAAGGTTCTAAACATCCATCCACACCTTTTGCAGAATAAACACGACCGTGAACTAAACCTCAACCTCAACTTACAATTGGTTGGAAGGCAAGGAGATAAAAAATGCCTCTTCACCTTGGCCAAACTCCATTGCAGCTCCTCACTAGCGAGGAGTTGGAGATGCCCACATCGGTTGCGGTGATTCCATAAAGTCCACAAGTTTGGTATGACAAGAGCTGAGACCATTTTGGAACTCAACACTGGTAGAAACTATTTCCCACCAGTTTTCAAATAAGGTCTCTCCTGGCTGCGTGCAAAGGTATGCAGCAAGCCAATTAGCCAACCCTCTGCAGAATTATAAACCAGAATTCTCAATCAACCAACCCTCTGCAGAATTTTAAACCAGAATTCTCAATCAAAAAATCAAGACAAAAGGAGGTGGTTGATACTTGGTAGTTTCTTCCTTTTGATCGCAGTGAGGAGTGAGGACATGCTGCAGGATGTGGAAGCCCTCATCATAAAAGGCGATCAGCCATCAGGTCCAACATCTAACATGGATGACCAGCCACAAAAAGAATTAGCATTTAATTGCATATTTTGTGTGCCTTAAGGAAAAGAGAAAGATAAAAGTTTTCAAGGAAAAATCAATCACTGGTATCCACCATCAAACCAAATATTTGCTCTGAATTGGATTGGCATAAACAGGACTTCAAGTACCCATTTATAAGACTGCATATGTATAGTTACTAAGATGAAAGTTCATTGATGCTTGAGTGAACATATATGCTCTGAAGATGGGAGAGGAAAGAGTTTATTTCACACGAGCCTAAAGCTGAGCGCAAAATGAGGAAACATTTAACATCTTGGAAGATTCTTCGTGTACAATTGTTACTAGGGTGTAAAGTTCAGCTTGTGAATATTTTCAGAAATGAAGTTGAGAATAAGTCCCTTATCACTTCACCTTACGATTCCTTCTGATAAGCAATCTGAATCTGTGAAGCTGTCAAGATTCTTCAGTCGCTATGGCCCGCATCAGATCACAATAACCTGTTCATTTTAATGTTTTTTTCCAGTAGAGAATACATGTACGAAAACATCATAGGTGCACATTAAGGGAGAATATTTTCTCTCTATATAAATGCATGGTCATCAGTACAGCTATTCGTGCCAAGGGTGCACAGAAAACATTCTGTTTCAGTGCTTTGATCCATACAAGAACTAAAAAAGATGGTTCATAGTCTTGTACCATTCCTAAGAAAGCTCCAAACTTCCTCTTCATGTTTAGCCACCAAGTTTATTTCTTTTAGCAAATATGAACAAAAGTCCGTGAAATACTCTTGGCAGTTCATCTGGCAAAATAATCCACTCTTCATCCAAGTCACTTATTTTACCTTGATTTCATTTGCTGGATCTGCAGCTCTTAAGATCCTCAACCCACGAGATAAACAAGATACTCTGAAAGACATAGACTTCTTGTTTACTTCTGTATCTGCATCAACTGTCTCAAGCATGGCTACTGTCGAAATGGAGGATTTCTCAAGTGCTCAGCTCTACATATTGACTCTTTTAATGCTGATCGGTGGAGAGGTATTCACTTCAATGCTTGATCTTTATTTCATGCGGGCTAAATCTGTTACAAAAGGGTCTTCCAACAGAAAGGTCTACTCAGTTTATGTTGATATCGGCTCTATTACTTCTGCAACGTCTGTTCCTAACAATACCCAGGACACCAATGTAATAATGCCACTGTCTGAACTCCGCTTGGAAGAAAAAAATCAAGTTGAGCCCAAGACAATTGAATCTTTAAGGTTATGCACTGCTGGTCTATCTTCTAGTGTCAAATTTAGGCAGCTCCCTGGTTATCTACCTTTACCTTATATCAGTACCAGATGCACAAGGAGTTCTGAAGAGAAAGGGTATTGGATTTGTCATTTTCTCTGTATTTACAGCCGTCTCCTCTATGGCAAATTGTGGCTTCACTCCAGTAAACGAGAACATGATCATCTTTCAGAAGAGATCCATTCTACTATTGCTGATTATTCCTCAGATACTAGCCGGAAACACATTATTTGCCCCATGCTTGAGATTCCTGGTGTGGTCACTTAAGAAGGTAACTGGACAAGAAGAATACCGTCTCATTCTTCAGCAACCGGAGACCATCAGATATAAGCATCTTATGAGTAGCAAGGAGTGTGTTTATTTGATGTCAACTGTTTTCACCTTCATAATTACACAAACCATACTATTTTGCTCTCTAGAATGGAGCTCAGAGGCTTTACGGGAAATGAACAGCTATGAGAAGATAATAGGTGCTCTCTACCAGTCTACCAATGCTAGGCATGCTGGTGAATATATAGTTGACCTGTCAAGCCTTTCTTCTGCAATCCTAGTCTTGTACACTGTAATGATGTAAGTCTCTTCACTACTCTCACTCCACCAAAAGAGTCATAAGATTTGTTAGAATGAAAAGAGTCATAATTAAAAAAAATCCCCGGATTTACAATCTCCACTAGAAAAATATTCAGTACAAGTGACAGGTTTTGGAGCAGACATCGTCCTTGCTTTGTTTTTATGGAAGTAGCATAGTAAAGTTGTGAATTTGTTATTGTTACTGACTATGTTGAAAGATTACAAAACAAATTATATTTGTATCTAACTAAAACATATATCTCGTATAGTGATATATAGTATGACTGTAACCTATCTGCCTATGGACACACCAAATAGCAATTATTATTATTCAGAGACATTAAACTATTGTTATGACAAATACTTTTTTTTGCGAGGATCGTTTTGGTGAATACTTATTTATTTTTTCCACCAACTCGCTGTAGGTATATCCCTGGTGAGACTTCGTTTTTACCCAAAGATGATGAGCAGCTCTCTAGACCTGAGATAAAAGACAAAAGGAAAAGACTCTTAGAGAATTGGATCTTCTCCCAGCTGTCTTATTTAGCTATCTTTTTAATCCTAATTTGTGTTACTGAGAGGGAAGCAATGATCACAGATCCGCTGAACTTCAATGTATTCAGCATATTGTTTGAAGTTGTCAGGCAAGTCTCTGAAATCAAATGTAATCTTCAGATTGCACTTGTGCCTTGTGATAATCATCACTAACTTCTGGTGGTTCTGTTGACAAATTGTTGCATGCAGTGCATATGGGAATGTGGGTTTCTCTATGGGTTACAGTTGCAAGAGGCAACTGAATCATGATGTCTACTGCAAGGATGCTTCATATGGATTTGTTGGAAAATGGAGTGACAAGGGGAAAGTAATTCTGATTATCGTCATGGCTTTTGGGAGGCTTAAAGCGTTCAATATGAAAGGAGGAAGAGCTTGGAGGCTTAGATAGTGTCAATCATTGAACACTTTAAGCCTCCAAGCTCTCTTCCTCATAATTGATACGTACTATGTAAGCCTCAAAGCTCTTCCTAGTTTCATATTGATTGACACCACTCATGATATGTGGTGACTGGTGAGCCAGGTATACATAAAACAGCAGATGAAGAAGTCTGCGACCATAGCATAGCATAAGCTGCTGGCAAAGATGACAGGTGCTTTTCAGCAATGTCTTGTCTGCCTTCCCCAAATGCCATTCCACCTTCGTGATGTAGTACGAATGTCATATCCAAGACAATAACACTACAACAAGAGGCATTCGCTAAACGTCTGGAGTAGATCGATGAATATATTCTATAATCTCCATGGTCCATGCCTCAGGCTGGTTGATACGTTCTCCACTCAAAATATATATGCGCATCGTCACCATGGTTGTCAATTACGATGATCCAGCATCACAGCACATTTTCCAGGCACAGGGAATAGACGGCAAACATTCTCTGCGCATTTATTAGAGAGAGAGAGAGAGAGGTGAATATCGACGACTATCTCAGCCGTTTACCGTTACATGGAAAATCTAGGAAGCGTATTCCGATTCCAGCAATCATACAAACGAAGATGATTATATGTTACACTTATATTCAAACCAGAAGGTTGCACGGAACTTACACATACATTTCGCGAGGAGGACGCCGCCGAGAACTCGCGTGCTAAGGCTGCGAGCGCGTCGAGGAAGCAGCCAGCGACACACACGGAGCGGAGTGCGCAGGGGCGGGCCGGGGCGGCGGAGGCCGGCGAGTCGTCGGTCGCCGCGCTCCGAAGCCTAAAAGGGAAAAAAAGGGGTGGAAATTGGATTAGGGAGATGAATGAACGCCGCCTACTGCTTGGTTTGCTTGGGCTGATGGGCTTCTTCTTCTCCATTCACAAAGCCATGATGGGCTTTCCCTTCATTATGGCCTATTTTTCCATGCCACCACCTCTCTCTCTCTCGCTCACTGTGAGTCACTCACTGGCACTTGTGCCAAATCTGCCATTGCTCATTGGCAATCCGGATTGTGCCAAATGTGCCATTGCTCATTGGCAATCCGGATTCCGATCCATCAGGCTCCTGCAGTCTGCTGAAAAGGAAACAGCACTGCGCAGAAGCTTGCGAGGAACACCACGTACAGAAAACGGCAGAGAATCTGGAACGTTCCTTCCGTCGCAAACCGAGCCACGCATCGCCAATGGTACATCGTACTGCATGTCAAGACTTCCAAACCAAGGTGCAGCAAAGCGTAAAGTCGCCGGCCGGCGCCGTCCTGCTTGTGCTCGTGCTCATGCACGCGCAGCTGCCTCTCACCATCCATGATCCATCCATCCCTGCTAGCCGACTGCCGAGTTGGATCCGGTCTCCTGCGTCCAGTCATGGCCACGCATGGCCGCCGTGGCGCAGTGCCGGAGCGAGACAAAGAGAAGCTTAACCAATAAACAAAGTGAGTTCCGCCGCCGTTCCGGTGAGGTTAGTGGGGTGTGCGGCGCGGGCCGGGGGCGCACGGGAAAGAGACAGCGCGCGCAAGCGGACAACCGCCGCCAACTCGGCCAAGTGCGTCACCTGACTCGGACGTCCCCCTCCCGTCGCAGGGGGCCACGGCCGTCCGGCCGGATCGCCTGCGCCCACCGTCGGTGTGGCCGTCGCGCGCTTCCCAGCCAAAACCGCACCGCATGCTGCGGCGGCCACTGGGACCGCAACACGTGTGCGCCACAGCTGGAGGCCCTCGGGCTGCATGGCCGCAGAGGATCACGATACGCTGACGCGGACAGGGCTTTCCTTCTCCTTTCCGTGGGTGGCAGGCCACGCGCCGGTGAGCCCCGCGTCGTCTCTGGGCCCACGAGTCGGTGGGACGGGCGGTGCGGGGTCCGGGTAGCGGGAGATGCGACGCCGACGTGTTGGCCGCCGCTGCGTCCGTCCCCGGCGGACCCGAGAGGTCGGTGCGGATCCGAATCAGCTGCCATTACTGGGAGCGTCAAGTTGCCCGAAATGCCCTTGCGGGGACGGTGCTTCTGGGGTTCTGGTTCCCGCTGGTGGCTGGTGGGAAGCGGTTTTTGAGCTCTGGGAACGGCAGGGGGTCCTCCTCGCGCGGTTAGGCTAGGCCACGTCAGCCGTCGGGTGGCCCCATGACGATGCGAGGCCGCGAGAGGCATGTTCCCGGAAATGCCCCGCAAGGCCGCCATATCTTTGATTCGCTGGATGGATGCCTCTGGAGATGCCTTTCGTGTCTTGCGCTCGCTCGTAGTTAGGACGATACGGACATACAGTAATCCCTTGTTCATTTGGAGCAACTTTAAGTGCCTCCATGAGCTTCGATCTGTATATCTCCATTTGGATTCTACAAATATTTTCTTTATATATTTCTCATGTCTCTGATAATCTCTCATTTTTATTCTTTATGTTTCTATACCTTGTAATAATTTTCCTTCTGTAGAAAATTCAGATAATTTTCCTTATGTAGAAAATTCAGAGTACTAAATTTAAATTAAGATGTAGACTCTTTGTTTATGGAGGGAGCGGGAAGGCTGAGTTTGGAGAGAAAAAAAAGATAATGAGAGTTTTCAAGAGATTTATTACAATCTGGTTTTTGGCTTGTTTTCTATATTTAGAGCTATGATCTTTCAAAGATAGAGGTATAATGGGACGGATGCAAACTTACAAATAAATGATTCACAATCAATCAACTCTACTCAATTGGAAATGTCCTTTACGGGACTTAAAAATCGGTGGGACTTGTTTTGTCTACTATATTTTCACATATGAGTTTCTCTAAGTCACTTTAATTTGTCTGGATCTATGCACCTAGACATATGTTATGTCTAGATACATATCAATAGTCTTAGCACGTTTAGGTTCTAAATTTTTTCCCAAAATAATACTCTCTCTGTCCAAAAAGCCATCGTTTTGGATATGTTCTGTGCCGTAAGTTTGCCAATAGCTAGAGTAGTTTTTACTGTGTCTATCAAATACTTTTTTAAAAGAAGAACAGGGAGTCAAAACTCATGGTAGTTAGGTTCAACATTAGCTCCCCTACCACTGTGTAATATTCATGTTCTCTTCTACCCGCATACTCCCTCCATACTTGTACTCCGTAAAACATGTCATCCTGGACTCATGTCACTCTACAATAGCAGGGCGCACTTGGATGTGTTTACCCCTCGCGCCCTTTCCCATCTGCTTGCCAACAGTTTCTCTACGCATGCATTAATCACGCGGCTTCTCGTTTCTCTCCACATGCAGTAATCGCACACATGCTCGACGCGCCTCGTTTCTCTCCGCATGCAGGGCTTTCATCAAGGCATTAGTAATCGCGCATTCGCGCGCCTGCTCCCTTCTCCATGCAAAATGAAGCAACCAACAAAAAAGAGGTGGTCGCCACGAATCGAACCCAAGTTAATCGCGACTTATGCCTCACTCCACTAGCGGACAGAGAAAAATACCCCCTAAGAGTATGTTCGGTTTGCTTAAAACAAGAGGGATTGGGAGGGATTAAATCCCCTGCAAGTCAAATTCCTCCTCAATCTCTTCCATTCCCCCTCAATCCCCATGATTTAGGGGCTAAACGAACAAGACCTAATTGATCACTTCTTGGGGAGTACAACCATGCCCTAAACAGCATGTTTTACGAGTATGAAGGGAGTAATTAATTAGCAAAAGGCGATAAATACTTGCCTCATCCTTAGGTGAGTTAAAGGTACGGTTGAAGAGGCTAGGGAGTTTATTTTGGAACAAACTCTATAGCTAGGAGCCAAATTGGTTTATTTGGTACTTGAGTCCATGAATCTCTATACAAATAGACAAATACGCCTTGTTTAGTTGGATGCAACTTTCAATGAAAGTTGCAACATTCTCCACTCTCTCCATCACATCAATTTCTACCCGAATATATGGAGCATTAAATGTTAGTAAAAAAAATAACTAATTACACAGTTTTGTTGTAAATCACGAGACGAATCTTTTGAGCCTAGTTGGGCCACGATTGAACAATATTTGTCAAATAAAACGAAAACGCTACTATTGCAACTTTTTCTAACATTTACGAACTGAACAAGACCATAATAATATGGAGCTCAATCATAGCCCCTCTTATATTTTCCCAAAAGTAAACAGCCCCATGGAGAGGCCTATCAATCTCGCTTGCTTTGCACCGCAAGGCCGTGACACGACGACGGCAGCGCGCTCGCGCCTTCTCTCTCCTATGCAACCAGCACGGACCGCACTGCCGCCGTACGGCGGCATGACGGCCGGCCGACGGCGCCGCGGAGTGGCAAACTCGTAGATATCTCGCGAAAGCGGCCCCGGAAGATACAGCAATCTGCTTTCCACGCCGGACTCCGTTGCCGCCGGCCACCTTTCCTCCCTCCTTCCCCTCTTCTAGTCTCCTTTCGCCTCCGATCACCAAAAAAGACCTTTCTTTTCGTCGCCCCTCGGTGCTCTGCTCCGCTGCGTCTCCCGTCTCTAAAAGCCTTGTGGTTTGTGGACGCCGACGCGGCCGCAGCAGCAGCCACGGGAGTAGAAGAAGCGAAGCGCCGAGAGACAGAGAGAGGTGTCCGTCGCTGCCTGCCGAGAGAGAGGCGGATGAAGAAGTGCCCGTCGGAGCTGGAGCTGGAGGCCTTCCTCCGCGGCCGGGAGGACGCCACGGCGGCGGCGGCGGCGGCGGCGCCGAATAAGCCTGTGCACGACGTCGCTGCGCTGGCGCCGTTCGCCGCCGGTGGCGTGTTCACCCCCAGCGATCTGCCCGCCTTCAGCTTCGCAGACTCGGTGAGTAGAAAGCAGAGGAACTTCGACGCTGCGTGAATAATTATTGAGTGGAGTACTGGAGTGGAGACCTAACATGGGAGGAACATGTATTTCTTTGTATTTTGTCATTATAAAGTGCTCCTTCAGATCTCTTTTTTTTAAGGTAGTGTTAGAAATTCCAGCGCTTTTTTGGCATGTGGATGAGATCTTGTTAAATTAGGATGATTTTCCACTGATGCACCTTGCGCCACCAACTGATTTTGGCCTACTTATGTTTTGTTATTATTATATTAGTTACACGCTTCACGTTCTTAACAATTTTGAATGGTATGGTCACAATTGTATCCTGAACACTAAGCATGTTGAAGCAAATCAGGAGTCTTCTCCTAAATGCATGATGCATGATTTCCTTCAAAACATTCTTAATTATCACAAGCCAAGGTTCTAATAAGAACTAATATAAGTACTTGGTTCTGAATTTCACATGACAATTAAGCAAGACCGGTCCACAAAAAAGATCACATAGCTAGAGTACTACTGTATTTTACATTGTTGTGGACCTTGGTATGGATGATGATAACTCCATTAAGTTTGCTTTTGTCCTGTCCAAGCAGAACACCCTCAATGGAGGCATCCATAATCACCTATGGTCCCATAACCACAACGTGAGGCATCCTGCAGTGTCCACAACGATCGAGTCGCAATCATCAATCTGTGGTATATATTGCTTCACATGGTTCCTCTTCCACATTTTTTCAGTCTCTTTGTTGGAGTTTTGACAATTGATTAGTTAAAAATAGATAGGTTTTGGGCATTTCATGAGATGAGCCAGTGACACAAATAAATGTTGCAACAGACAAATTGGACTTAAATGATTGCAAGGCATAATATTAAGTTATTTCAGTGTTCTCGCTAGCTCATACCAAATTCAATCATTGGCAGCAGCAGCAAGTCCAACATCAGCTACAAACCTATATCTGAAAGAGAGCCAAACTTTGGGTGGCACAAGTGGTTCAGACTCCGATAGTGAATCGCTGTTGGATATCGAAGGTGGTCCATGCGAACAAAGCACAAACCCACAGGACGTGAAGAGAATGCGACGGTACACCAAGAACATGAATAATGTTTTCTTCAGCATTTTCTTAATTCAATTCACTATTAGCATTCTATAACCATATTAACAAAGCAGAAGTTAGAATTGGAATCTTTTATTGAGTGAATGTTGAGCAAAAAATGCTAACATAGGTGACAAGGATAACCTGAAATGCTTGCCTCAAATCACAGGATGGTGTCGAACCGTGAGTCTGCTCGACGGTCAAGGAAGAGGAAGCAAGCCCACTTAGCTGATCTTGAGACACAGGTAACCACTATGTTGTCTTAGTTTTCCATAGTGCTAGTGCAAAAGTTAAGCTTCCATACAGGGTTTTCAATTTCGGTATTAGGTTTTTTTTCCGTTCACCCCCAAAATTACCAAAATTTGTGGAATTCAAATTAGCGACTTGAACATGAAGTGTAATTTCTTAATTTTAGGTCTAATCAAAACATTAGCATGATTTATAGATACACATCTATTAAGTAAAGTAATGCAGCATAAACAATAGAAAATATGAATATAGAATTCTATATTTACAATAAAGGACATGAGTTAGTTAATTCAAAATTTTGGAATTTTCTTTCGGCCACCCCTGTAATTACTGAATGTTACGAAATTTCACCGAAACTTCAATCTTGCTTCCATATAGGCTGATTTGAACTGAAACCAGAGCATAATTGTGATTGGTTTCTGCAGCTTCAGTCTGACTTACAAGCTGCCTCCTTGGAAACAGGTTGACCAGCTGCGAGGCGAAAATGCATCGCTCTTTAAGCAGCTGACAGATGCCAACCAGCAATTCACAACCGCAGTCACGGACAACAGGATCCTGAAATCAGATGTGGAGGCCCTCAGAGTCAAGGTGATCGCTGTCATATTATTCATTGCAGATCAATGGTGATCTACTCATGCTCATCCCGTTCAACTCCTCTGAAACCGTTCGTTCCGTCTCTGCCGTGCGCCTTGCAGGTGAAGCTGGCGGAGGACATGGTGGCCCGTGGCGCGCTGTCGTGCGGGCTGGGCAGCCTGGGGCTGTCGCCGGTGCTGAACCCGCGGCAGGCGTGCCGTGGCCCCGACGTGCTGTCCGGCCTGGACTTCCCCGGCGACGACCCGTGCTTCACGGGGCTGTCCCCGACGGAGCAGCTCCAGAACTCGCCGTTGCAGAGCATCGCCAGCCTCGAGAGCCTGGAGAACCGGATGGCCAGCGAGGTGACGAGCTGCGGCGGCCCCGGCGTCGACGTCTGGCCGTGGGATCACTCCAACGGCGGGCTGTCCAAGTGAGGAAGCCCAAGCGTGGGATTCGATCGCACGCCGATGGCGATGGCAACTATCCCGTCCTGTGTCCTACTGTATGCGTATCGATATGCATGGCGCTATGAACTGCCATTTCTGTGTTGTTAGCTGGAGTGGTGAACTGAACGGACTTGAGTTTTTCAGAGTCCCTCGTCTCCGTCGTCGGTATATTGCCTACGTAGTTCTGTAATAGAACTGACTAGTTAAATTTATACTACTATATATGCTGAGAGACTGAACTCGAAGCATAATTATGCTATCATCATTATGTCATCATTGCATGTTTCTAATCCAAGGTTTTAAATCGCCGGCTAAGGGTATTTAGCGGATGACCTCTAAAACAGTTATAGCAGAGGCTAAATGGGGATATAGCGAGCTGTAGCGGGATATAGCGGGCTATAGCTCGAAGCTTGATCAGCCTCAAACAGCTATAGCCGGCTATAGCGACAGCTATAGCCGGAGATTTAGCCAAAGATTTAAAACTATGTTCTAATCTGATGATTGCGGTAGGTGTTCTGATGGATTATCTTGTTGCCTTATGAAGTTATGATTCATTTGATGAGCAGTGAGGCACGTCTACAGGAAGCTCAGGTAGTTCTTGATTGTTTTTTTTTTTTTGTGATTTATATTTATGAATGGCAAGCTCTGTATACATTTTGTTTTTTACAGATTTGCTGAACTTTGGCATGTCTTGCAATTTACAAGTGCAGGCTTCAGGCTTCAGTTATGGATCGATTCCTCGTCCCTGCCGGCGATCTCTCGCTCTCGTTCCCTCGTTCCCATCTCCATCTCCAGCAACAGCTCGTCGTACCCGAAGACGGCGAAGCCTCCGGCCTCGGCGATGGCTCCCAGCGCGGCGGCGAGCGCCACGCAGACCTTCTTCTTCCCCTCTTCCTCATTGAACCACTCCTCGCCCCCGCCGCGCTGCCGCTTCGCGGCCGACGCGACGGCGGCCGCCTCCGCCGCGACCGCGTCGACGGCCCTGGTCGCCGCATCCACGTCCACGGACTCCACCGCGCGCGCCCACCCCACGATCAGGCGCGGCATGTCCTCCTCGCCGTCCTTGACGCAGCTCCGCGCCCAGCCCCAGAGCGCGGCCGCGTACGCGCGCTGCGACTCGGCCCAGGCCTCCAGCGCCGCGCGCCAGCCGCGGAGCTCCGACCCGAGCGCGCCCGCTGCCGCGGCCGCGCGCGCCGCGCCCGGGGCGGCGGCGGGCCCCGGGTACCTCCTCCTTCGCCAACCGGATCGGGTCGAGCGGCTGCGGCGGCGGCGGCTGAGGACGTGAGGAGCGCGATCGAGTCGTCGGCGGTGCGCTTCATCACCCGGTGCGCGTCCGCGATCACTCTCCACATCCTCGCCAACCTGATGGAGCAGCGAACAAAAATGATATGATAATTCGTTCGGATGGCCGTGTTTTTGCGGGATCGAGCAAAAATTATACCCTCGGACGAGCTGCATGAGCTGAGGCAGGAGCTCGTCGTCGCGCACCGCGGCGATCCTCCTGGACACGGCGTCGACGGAGGTGAGGGAGATGTCCAGCTTGGTCCGGAGGTCCCTGACGGCAGCCCTCGTCTTCTCGATGGCAAACGGCTCGGCGCCATTGGCGTCCTGGCTCCTCAGCAGCGCGCACTTCTTCTCATAGGCCAGCCGGACTCGCTCCCCTGCCTTTCGTTCACGTCGGGAAATTAATTCTCAGCTCACTGATCAGTTTCAGCATAAGAGAGAGACAGAGATGAATCAGGGGAACAGAGAAGGCTGCACGTACCCTGACTTCCTCGTACAGCCTCTTCTCCCACTCGTAGAGCCGGTCAAGGCTCTCCTTGTGGCTCTGGAACAGCTCGAATGGCTCCGGCGGCACCTCGGCGGCGCCCTGCTCCTCGCCGCCGTCGTCCCTCGGGACAGGTGGTTGAACTGTCTAGAAGAGAGCAACGGTCAATGGAATTGGAATAGCTCTCAATCAATGTCCTAGCAATGTTGCAGAGACAGACGTACCTCTCCTCTGGTAGGGGACAACCTCCAGCAGCACGGAGACCTCTTTGGCAGTGTCAAGAATCTTCATGAAATGGCCCTGGATGTCCTTCATGGCCTCCCCCATGCTCGTCGGCGGCCGGTCGACGTACACGGTGAAGCCCGGTGTGCCGTGCTGCTCGACCTCTGCACTTGCCAGCACCCTCAGCTCGTTCTTCACATGATCCACCTTTCTCTCCACCTCCTCCCTCGACGGCGGCGGCACAACCGGTGCTGCTGCTATTGCTACCTGTTCACCCTTCTCCTCTACTTCCTCTGCTCCGCCTTCACCTTCTCCGCTGCCGCCGTCGTCGTCGTCACTCTCTTCCTCCAGCTCCGGTATCTGTTCGTCTTCTCGGTCGTCTTTCACCTCCTCGACGCCGTAATTTGGATGATGGTCGGCTAGTGACGAGAAAGGGTCCCAGAAAAGATCCCATCTCGGCGGCTGCGGCGATACCGGCGTGCCATTCATCGGATCAATGGATGAAGGACGGAAGAAGGGGTCATCCGTCCCGAAGAATCGATCGATCGTGGCGGCCTCAATGGCTTCAGGCGGCTCCCACTGCTCCACCGCCGGGTGCACCGGAGCCCCCGCCGGCCTCAGGCAGTTGACGACGAGGACCTTCTCCGGCGAGCCCGGGTGGTGCACGTACGAGGAGGACTCCTGCAGCCGGTAGAGGTGCTCGTCCTCGGCGAAGTAGTAGAAGAGGGCCATGGAGACGCGGCGGAGCGACTGGACGTAGGCGACGTGGGAGGAGGCCAGCAGGTCCCGCTGCGCGATCGCCTTCTTCACGAAGCTCTTGCGGTCGTGGCAGGTCTTCACGGCCGCCTCCTCGTCCAGCTTCGACGAGGAGCAGCCCATTGCAGCTGCGAGCTGCCTGCTCCTCCTCCTCCTCCGGAATCAGGTCAGAGCACGCAGGAAGTACGCCGATCGAGGAGGAAGTGGGAGTAGCAATTGTGGTTTCGTTTTCGTATCGAATGCATGTGGATTGGGTATTGTTGGGCCATTGGGGATTTGGGAGAAGGTTTAAGATTCTTGGTTTGTGCTGGGTCATGAAGAAACGAACATTTCTTGGGCGAGGTAACTGAAGGTGCTTGCTTATCGAGAACTCCTTTTCTGACTTGTGGATTACGAACAATCGAAAGAATGGAATTTAGCAGTACTCCGTAGCTCACAAGCTGCAACCTGCAAGGAACACATCCTACCTAGTTCTTTCACTGGACTTCACTGATGAGGTAGGAATCCTAAATGCGGAATCAGATCCTCTGAAGTCCCTCCTATTGACTGTCCTCTGCAATCAGGTGATCTGCGTGCGTCGTCCAATGGATCGGACGGTAACTACTAGTTCACACCAGAACTCCACGACTCCACGCGCTGGGCCTGGGCCATGGGCCCAACAAGAACGGCCGACGAAGATGGTAATGGCAACGAACGATGCGGTGGCGAAGGTCGCGGTTGATGAAAGGCAACGACGTGATGAGTATGACCATCGGCTGGCTACCTGCTTGGCGATTTCGGCAGGCATGTACTTTTAATACTCCCTCCGTTTAAAATCGTAAGTTGTTTAATTTTTAAGTATAAATTTAACTAGCGCGCGTTGCTGCGGGTATGGAGTAGAAATGTAAGGAGTTTATAATGGTCGAAACTATAAATTAGTAGATATATATATATATATATATATATATATATATATATATATATATATATATATATATATATATATATATTCTTCTATATATTATCCTGGGTGGTGAATAATAATCAGTACCCGACCCAATCCACCCACCGGTTTCGAGCACCCATCGTCTTCCGGCTTTTCTTCTCCCACACCCCACCTTCGGTATAAATTATATTGTTTTTTATCGTTCCAATTTTTCCGCTCCAATATTGATAGACCGTAGATAAAAAAATAGATCGTGGGAGACGCCGGTTTCTATCCGCTGTTGCCGCACGAGCCCAGCTCGCCGCCGCCCCCACCTTCGCCCCTGCCGCACCCGCCGCCGACGAGCTCGACTCTCCGCCGCCCACAGTTCGGGCGCCGGCGACCTCGCCCGCACACTGGGTCCGTAGCTGCTTCCATCACATTGCCTCGAGCTAGCAGCAGTTAGTCTTCTCGTCTCCACCTCTCCACCTTCTTCCCAAATCCCAATCCTTGTGCTTTGAATGAATCCCGGCGGGCGGGCGGCGGCGGGGGGCGATGCCTTATCCGCAGCTACCTTGCCTGAGGATTCAGCGTTGGCGGCATCCTCGCCATACCTGCAGCACCCATCTGCAGTTGTCGGCGTCGGCGTCGTTGTCCGCATCGGCGGCGGCGGCGGCGGCGGCGGCCTCACCTTATCCGCGGCCTCATACAACGCTGCCTATGCTGAATCAGTTGCTGAATCAGTTTCAGGCGCGGCCTTCTTTCCTGTCGCGATGGCATCGGCATCCTCTTCTTTAGGTGAGCAACGCGACGGCCGTACGAGGAGAATGGTTGACCGCAACCATTCCCTATTTTGGTACCCATCCTTCTTGACTCACATCCGGTGCCCCAATTGGTCCCTTTTACTGCTGGGATGCGGATTAACGTTTGATGATTGGCAATCTAACTTCCCCCTGTTGTGTGTAGATCCAAGACCCTAAAAAAGATTGTCTAATTCTGATCTTTTTTGCTCATGAATATGGAACCTATTTGCAAGAAGATGCAAGTTGAGGTACTCTCAGGCTATGTGTTTTTTAAGTATAATATAGGCACATAGCAACTTTTGTATTTATTTTTGTTCTTTACATTGTTCTCATGCAAAACTGCAGTACAAAATTGTTGCAGCAATACGGCGTGATATCATCTGCCATTAAAATCGATCTGTGATTTGCTCCCCTGGGTAATTCTCTTTCTTTTTCGTTGTTGCATGAAATGAGCTGGAGATTTTTTTAGCTTACTAGATATAGCTTATTTGTGTCTATCATTTACAGATTACTGCAAGGGACCTTTTTGTCTTATATTCTTCTTACCAGTTCAGTTATCCATTTTACTCGTTTTCAATTTTCAGCCAACATTTGTGAGACCAGTTCATCTGTTCAGTTTTCTAATCACCCTTTGCTTATTTAATCTGACGAGCTGGTAGCCTGTTATTCATGTTGTTGTTATTTCCTTCCTATCCTCGTTGTGTTTTCTTGTGCTTTCTCTTTTTAGAATAAAGAACCATAGATACAATAGTTTTTTGCCCTTCAATCTGTAATCCAGTTCACTAATCTTTCTTAAATAAGTAAACATCTCACAGCTGTGGATATATAAATATTTTGTCCCATGTTCACTTCTGTTAATTTACATGTACATAGAAAAATAAAAATAATAATAATATTTCCTGCAGCATAAAATAGAAAATACTTTCTCCCTTGTTCACTTCTTTTTAATTTACATGTACACAGAAAAAATAAAAATAATATTAAGACTCACATCCAAATTGAGTACAAGAGAATCTAGAAAATTATAGCAAGATGCTAACTAAGCTTTTGTATCGATTTTCAGCTTAGAAATCGGATGACTCGTACATGATACCACTTTATATGAATATACATTTTTTTTTTTGAGCTAAAACCTTGTAAATAGACATAAAGATTAAACCATAACATATATCAAATGTAAACAAAATATCTCCATGTCAGAAATACTAGCAAACCTTAGCATCCAGAGCTCCACTCGGAGCTGTCTGTTTGGACAGGCTGCAGCCCCCGCTAAGTAGCCACTAAGCATGCACTATTTATAACTAAGCGAACTCAGGAGAGTAGTTCTTATCCTTATGTGAATTCTGGACTTGAAACAAACATATGGTTCATGATACAAACTTTGTCTGAACATGGTTATACAGATATTTCTAAAGTTGGAACTTGTGTATTAATATATGGTGACAGCATATACATGTCACCTCCTCTTCCTTTTAGCTTGCGAAGATTCTAAATTAGTTTTGTATTTAAATTTGATTAAGGTCTTATTATATTCTTTTCTATGTACCCATGTTAATGTGTTAATCAATTAATATTAATTTGATTGACTAGGATCATGATCTTTAGGCGTTGCTAGGATCCAGGTTGTTAGTGTGTGGTTTTGCAATATTGACCTCTTTTTTCTCTTGTGCAAGTTTCAGACTGGTTAACAAAAAAGTATTCAAGTATTTATTTCTTCATTTATTATTATCTCACACATTCATGCTACTACAAAATAATGAATAATTAAGCAAATATTATGTCCTAAGCTAATCATTATTATTTCACACATTCAAGATTAATGATTCGGTATATATTAGTTCATGGTAAAGATCTTATAGCTGAAACGAAAACATTTTATAATTTGACTCTGTATCATAAAAAGAGCTTTCATTGTTGGTTTGATTTGGCAGAGATCCAATTGGATTGTTGGATTGCAGTGCATTGCCAGATCGGTCCCAGTGACTAAGCTTGTCTGCTCGGATGGAGTCCACCAGTCCCTCAGGGTGCACCCTGTATCCTTCTTAATCCTTTTTCGAGCATCACCTTTTGTAGTTAGGTTGGATCAAATTGGTTTTTAATATTAGATTCCATAATTTTGGTACTGATTGTGCGCATAAAGATTAATTTCTCTATTTTGATTTCATTCTCAATCATTTCCTTTTTCTAGTTGTAAAGAGCAGTATGCACAGATTATGTTACTCGGGGTTTATCCAATTGTCTGATTTCATTTTCATATGCCTATGCAAACAATTCACATTTTTTATGGTTCCAAATCATTTTGACCATCACCAATTCAATCTATACTCATTGTAATTTGTTTCCTCAAACCCAAGAGGCCAATATTATTTATCCTAAGATTTTTTTATTGTTCAGATCCTCGACTTATGTTACTAGTATGTCAGAATTATAATTTTTGCTAAGATAATAAATTTACTAGCGCCCATATTTCCCTTTCTTTCTCCTGCATCCACCCTCGCTCCTCGCATATTTATGTTTTTTTTCTGTTCAGATCTGAATAGATCGGCAATCAAATAAAAAAAATCCCGATAGATCACTGGGAGTAGTTAGGGAGGCACCAGTTACAAGCCCAGCTCATCGCCATCACCGCCATTACCGCCACTTATCCTCTCTAAAAGCCACGGCTCCCCACCGCGTCCTGTGTAGTTCTGCTCAGAGCCTCAGACCCTGTTGGCGCCGCCCCCACCCTACCTACACCACTCCCCACCCCTCTGGTGCTGCATCAGGTCGCTGCACCGCTGCCCACCATAGTTTGGGATGACTCGGTGCATTGAAATTGGGTTTCACATAGGCAACATTACGACTAGATTTGATTTATCAGAGAATTTTTGTTTCCCTCTTCATAGGGGAAATATCAAATAAAAAATTCCCTCATTGGTATAGAATAGCTAATGGCAGTTGGTTTTATGGTTTAAGTGTTGATCGTTATAGTTCGTTGTCGAAATGCACTAGTGCTATGTATTTTCATAGCTGTGTAAATGTATTATCACATATAATATACAGTAATTGATTTGTTCTTTAAATTTATAGGTTTATTTATTAACTCTTGGATAATTGAATCTTAGTCAATTGATGTATGTTAAATCAATTAATCATATGAAGGCGCTGCTAGCTTGCTATGGATGACTCCTTTTAATATGAGGTACCATCTTCATTCTTTGAACGATTATAAATTTGTCATATATTATCCATTCGTGTGGGGTATCAATGAGAACGTGATGTGCATATGTGGTTTTTATAATATTAGTTAATCATTCACTTTCTACTCTAGCTAAATTTTGTTTGAGCTCCACCACTGTCTGGCTCCGCTCTGCTTTGCATCCTCCTCAACAAAGATGACGGCAACTCCTTGCCTTGTCGTCACCGTACATGGTCTGTGGCAGCAGGTGCTGGGTGTTGGCAAAGTTCAGGCACTTCCAGGCATCGTTAGATGCTGGCCTGCTACACATCAACCCGCACACGCTAGCCATGCCTGATAGTCATGGCAAGAACCTGAATGCAGCTCTTCCCCTGCAGGTAGTTTTCTTCATCCTCTGTTTTTCTTGTTTTCTTCCACTAAAATTGCAGCCACCAATCAGTTATATTTGTGTGACTAAAACTAATCGACTTAATTCACATCTTCCAATTCTGGCCTAGAGGCTGCTCTTGACCAAATTGGATTTACCTTTCATATCTACTTTGAAGGTATTGTAGGCAATTTCAACTTACCTAGCTGCTTCACCTCATGAGATCCATCAGTATAGTGTGATTTTGTCATTTTTAGCCTTATTCAGCCAACATGAAAAAATGGTAAATTAGTTATTTCTTAACTTCATGTAGATTGAAGGCAGTAGGGGCAGAACTGATGCTGCTAGTATTGTTATGCAAATCTGCGATCGTGTTTGGATTTGGATCTCAAGCTGACATCACTTTACGTGATGACCCTTCGCACAAATTATTTGACTAGGAAATTAACACCATGTTAGGCCTAGAGAGCATAACATTTAAGTTTTTCTGTTCACACAAGTCATTATTCGCGGTTAGGCTGCATTGGTTCAAAACAAATCGGTTGGCGACAATATCAACAATAATCTAAATTTACGTGATCACATATCACATTATTTGCTATCAGATTATATTGACCACAAATTCTAGATGCTACTTTCACACATAATTATTTGTGATGATTATATGCAATAGCTATAACTTCTTTGCCGGTTTGATCATGTCCAACACAATTTTTTGATGAAAAAAGTGGAATTTTACAATTGCTTCATGTTACATCTCTCTAGTCAAAAAATCTTGATCCCTTAAATCACTTAGGACAATAGTGATAGTTCATAAGTACCATACTTAAATTTCTCTTTTTATCTGCAGCTTGGATTCCTTAATTCCTTTGTAATGGCACTGTTCAAATCAACTGGGTTAATTCTTTCAACAGAATTTTAAATGTTCACATCAAAATGGGACGAGGCGTTTTCGGTTCTATGGAAGGATATGTTTATGGTTCTGTAGATTTAGTACGTTGAGACATTCAAAAGAAAATCTATTTGCTGCCACAAGCATCATTTCATTGTTTCTTGTGCATAGGAAACTAACTCATTTGACCCCATCGAATTCTACTTTCTGTGGTGATGGATGCTTTTGTTGATCTTAGCTTTCTACTCTCACAATTTTTGTTGGCAACCAAATGCTTAGTCCTTCAGCTAAATATTACTTCAAATGTCATATTTCCAATAATAATTGTCCCCAGAACTGAACCATACATATTTATTTCTAAAACTGCAGATTATTTTATTAATTAATTGGACCCTGAATTCCTTTGTTCCTATACCACAATACTGCTACACCCATTAATGTTTATTGTCAACTCAACCTCTTGTGAGTTGGAACCTAAAAAAAGTCGTTGTCACACCAATTTATTAAAAGTCTGGTATTAACTTCATTTGAACAATACAATTCTTATGAAGATTTTTTTTTGTTACAAATTGTTGTTTGACTTCAAAACTATCTCGATTTTCCTTTTTTGATTCATATAAGCACATTTCATGCATATTTCTTTTGATTCATAAATTTGAAGTTCAGAATTATTGGCCACTAGTGGACTTAAAGTTTGTGTTCAAATGTATCATTATTGCGACTAGAAACTCACTGATACTCAGGTTTTGTATATAGCTTGAAGGAGGCAGGTCAATACTTTCAAGGCTAAATGTGGCTCTCATTTATCAACAATAATAAGCTTGCAGCATGCTTCAAGTCAATCGCTCCTCAGTCTTAACATTAGTCTCTGGTGCCCCACAATGGATTCAATGATGGTGTGCCTACCTCAGTGGAGAGGGAATAATATTTTGTTGTCCTTTCCACTTGACCAAAATGGCACGTGCAAAAGATTACCAATTTTGTTGGTATTGCTACACAAATGTTACACATTGTCTTCACGGCGATGTAGATAGTAGAAATGAGTCATAAATAACTTAATAAGTAGGCATAATTTTATGAGCATTGCTTTGATTATTTTGTGTTTCCATTAACTTCTTGCTGAAAAGTTGTCCTTGTTACAAGCTTTTCCTATTCAAATAGCACATTTGTGTTGATAAAAATGAAAGTCTCTTTTCATTATCATGGATCAGTTGCAGCAATTATAGAAAGTGTATAATCCTTGGCAAAAGTAGAGAGAATAATTTCAATCGCAAAACAAGAAAACTTAATAGCAAAACAAGAAGAAAAAACCTTAATCAAAGGTACATAGGACGGTCCTGTTTAGTGGAAAAAAAAAAACCGGTGGATTTTTGCAAAAACCTATTCGCGCAGAAAAAGCAGTTCTGAAAACTATTCGCATGAGAAAAAAAAAAACATGTAATCGCATAAAAAAAAAGGACGTCTGTCTCGCTGGGAAAATAAATCGGTGGATTTTGTAAAAAAAATTGTTCCTAGAAAAAAAAAAAAATTCGAAAAACTATTATTTTTAGCATATAAAAACAAAAAAAAATCAGTTGAGGGAGGTGTACGGACCGTCAACCAGTGGGGAAGGACGTGAGATCGATCGGGCGGGTGGCCGGGTGCCGCTCGGGTGGAAGGACTCGGGTATTGAATATTATTTAATAGCATTTAGTTAAAATGCATAGTCCGAGATGATCTAATTTTGCATGATTAAAGGCAGGACTAGATCGGTGCCTACTCTGTTCCAAACCTTCTATTACGTGATGTTTGGGTTTGGACTAGAGACAAATTGGACAGTGATTGGCTGAGAGGGTGGCGATCCATTGTACTCACTACTACTAGTCTGGAATCAAAGATAGTAAATATGGAAACAAATATTAAAACTGAACCCAAAAACATAGAAATTCAGAAGGTTAACTGGTGTGCATAGGCTAACTGCATCAAAGAAACAATAGTAGGATATGGAGCAGGTATGCACCATCTGCCCAGCTTAATGGCCAGCATCCCAACTAGCTTCTGCACCTCCAACAAAACTCGTTAGGATTCAATAAAAATAGTTCTCTGTGTCAAGTAAAGAAAGCTAAGTTAACTACTGCACATATAATTCATTGTAAGATAGGGTGAGAATTTGAATTAAAAGGTATTGGCTTTGTTTCATGGTCACAAATGGTGATAGGTATGATCACAAAATTCAGTTCTTATAAAAATAATAGTTCCATGTGTGAACTTCAAAATACAAATTTTTCCACTTTATGATGATGTTGTGAGAGCAAATATATAAATCATAAAGCGATATGGAATATTTCTGGTTGCAAATATTGATTTTCAGGGTCGGCCCTAGTCTGGGTGGGGGTTTATGAATAGATGGTGGATGTTGGCCTTCATATGGAATAATTGAATTTAAGGGCATCTTGTGGGGATCTTATTGAATAGATCCATGAAATGAAAAAATAAATAAAGCTAACTACCATAACAATACTTGAGGGCCCTAATTTCGACCAAGCGGAGATGCTTGAAACAAAAATTCAGTTTGATGGTGGCTTACACAATGGGGTTCTGCGTCAGGTCATGATGGGCTTCTGCACTAGGCGATGCGGTCATAGGCCTGACCACATCTTGGTGTAGCTGCATCGATTGATGGAATCCATGGATCGATGAATCCTACTCGTATCCATTACACCTGCTCATGCATACAACCAACGGCCTTGCTCACGATGTCCTCCATGGATCCCGTGGGGGAACTGTCTATTTGAGAACAAAGAAATCAAGTAATGAGCGAAAGCATCAAAACCCAGACATATTGAATCGGTGCATGGGGGTTGTGTTGCCAAAGGAAGATGTATGTGTTCATATGGCGGAGAGGGTGATTTAGATAGGGGAATCAGCGAGGAATTCAAGGGTATGGCGGGGGCCATGCCATGCTTGAAACTCCACCCCGCGAGGGGCAGCCATGCATATTTGTTTTAAATCGACATTTTCATTGTTTCACTTACGGGTCAACCATAACTTCAATTCATTAGGTACCGCAAGAGGCACGGAAAGATTTATATTTCAGTTTAAACATTTGTTAATTGGAATCTTAGTACATCAAACATTTTTGACATGGAATTAATCTAAGTTAAAAGGGCTCATAAGATCATGACTTGCAAGAAAACATCTTGAATCGGTGAGAAATAATGTTGAGTGCCCATTGGCTCGGAAGTGAAGCAAGCAATTCACCTACGGTTGCCTGAAACCTTCGGAAAGGTAGGGCTCTATATACATTATAGATCGATTGTGCAATGGATAGCCAACAAATAAGACCTCGAGGCATCTACTAGGTACCATTCTGAGAACTGAGGATCTTCAAATATCCATTTTGTAAATTGGTAAATATACTATACAGTAAAGGCAATAAGATTTTTCAACTTTTACCAACTAACAAGGCAAATTAGATCCGCGATTTAAGACGAAAGTTTGGATTATCAACACAGGACAAGGTGATAATATATGTTGGGGGTGCAGAGCGAGGTTGACCATATAAATTTTATTGAAGTAAAACAAGGGTTGCATAAAGGGAAGATGGCCAAGAAAGGAGATGACCAAGGGTAAAGGAAAACCTAAGTCCTACTCTCGTAGATTATCTTGATGGGCTGCAGGGGAATCATCAGATCAAGATGGATTGTGACTACATACTAGTTTGAGAAATTGTGCCTACTACTATCGAGAGCTTGAGAATAATTCCTCAAATGTCGGGGAACATAAAACAAGGATTATGAGAAGAGCTGGGAAGTAACAAATATCCTTACTTAAAAGAATATTTCCGGGTATTTCTTCAACAACAGCAAGTTCGAGAATAAATGGAAGATTGATCTGTTTGCGTATTTATATCGATAATCCTAATTAAAATGTATATTCTACGGGATAGAAGCCGGATAGATATTTCAATGAACTTTGGGCTGCATCTAGAAACACATAATATTCTTATTAACACTACTAGTTGGGGAGTTGGGAAAAGGTTAGCACTAACTAGGGCAATTAAGTTAATTTCAATATGTGTATTCAAGTAGCATAAAATACAATTCCGTCTATGTCACTGGCTTGGTAGCGATGATTTGGCGATCGCTGCATAGATGGGGTGGGTCGCTGGAATTTCGGGACTTGAGTTTGTACTTCTCTGTTAGATGGAATTATGGTGTAGCCCACGGTTTTGTCCATGGAAAGAAACTAAGAGTAAACTGGGTGCATTTACAAATCCTATGGGAAGTATGAGATAGAAGGCATGAGTTGATGGCGATTACCCGAAATCTGGGCCATAACATAAAAACCAGCTGAAGGTCATCGGAGGTACTTGGAACTGATTTTTGGGTTGTTTTTGAATGGCTTATGGAAAGGTATTGTGTCTCTTTCAATATGAATTTGAAAATAACTGCATATTCTGCTAAGTTCTCGAATGGAGTCTAGTTCAAGACTGCATCATGGGTGTGGAATCACTCGTTGACCACTGATTTAGAATGGCAATAAATTTAATCCAGCATGTTTAGAAGGCATCTTGATTAGATGGGTGTGTTAACAGAACCCTGGTAGCTAAAGAGACAAATGGGCAAATTAGGAAACGCGTATCAGGATAGTGCTGCTACATTTGAGAATCTACATATCAATATGTAAGATCCAGTAAGCCCAATACAATCAGGAAAGAAAATGTGGGGAAAAACTACAAATAAAGCACGCATAGATGGCTACATTAAGTGAGCACTATAAATCAAAAGAATCAAGCGAGGCGATAGGTGGGGAAATGAATTGCCTATATGCGGTTAAATGGATTGAGATTTGTGTAAGAGGGGCAAAGCTAAAAAGAGAACACTCATTAAAGAACTTTCTGAATTATTTGTTACATCCATAATGCAAGGTACTTTTAAAAATATAAAGAACATCGAAGAACATGTAATCATGGAGAATAGCATTCTGAATTGTTGTTACACTATAATGAAAGGTACCTTTTGGAAATATAATAAAAACATCGGATCACATGTGGAGAATGGCATTCATAGGAACCAAGCCTTGGAACATATTCCCAACGGACTATTATTTTCTTAAGCTAACCTTTCTATGATTTTTCGAATTTATGGTCTTAAACTTCGAATGAATTACCAAATTGACCTCAATTTTTAAGAATGCCATTAACTCAATTAAGATAAGGGCTGCAAGTAATGGCAAATAAGGCTGAGTAAAGCAGGCACACTTGACGCTGTATCAAAGAAAAGTAGCTCAAGGCGACAAAAGCTGCATTCACACAAACTTGAAACCAACTCAGGGGACATAGGCTGCAGAAACACTCACTTTAAAGGTACTGCTATATTGCTATCGAAGGATTATGACCCAGCTGTATCTGCTAAGATCGTTTTCTTGCACTGTCTTATGAATAAGTGATTCCAAAACCTGAAATTGAGGAAATGCAGTTACTTGAATGATGAACCATGTTTTCCCAATGGAATCTGCATTCTGAATAATCGAGTATAGATAAAAGCGAGGTTAGATTGAGGGGATGAGGACAACTTGTTTTTAATCTAGCTAATCTTATCAGCACCATCATCAATAAAAGCTAATATGACGGCATGGGTGTTTTATCCTCTTCCTATGCTGGCTAGGCAAGGAATTAGCCATATAACATCCAGAACTTATTTAGTTTCAAGCCTTGGTTTGTAGCATCTGTAAAATATCGGTGCTTGTACACATTTCGATGGGTTTTGGGTCAGAAAACTACCAGACAATATCCCATAGGTACGCCATGATCCATCAAAGGAAGGCCACCTGTGATCAATTTATTTAGACATGACAATAAGATGTCATCTAAAAACAAAAAAGAAACATAAGAATTGAGAAATGATTCTCACTTTATAATAGAAACGGCAAAATATGTCTACGAAACTGATCTGAGAATATGTTGAAATGGTAAATTGTTAGCATCGACCATCACGTTCATAATAATAGGAGTAACTTACACAGTTGACACTTCGAGTTCCTCGTGGAGCATGTTTTTTTAGCTCAACTGTTAACCTGATAAGCAGCAAGTTCAATTAAACGAAGAAGCTCCAATTTCAATCTGTCAGGACAACTTTAGAAGCAATTTTTACTATTTGTTCATGTAAAGCACACCAAATCGAAAACAAAAATAAGCTAGGACA
>JADLZL010005410.1:0-168821 GCA_015844335.1 Chrysopogon serrulatus | reverse complement strand
ACCGGTAAGATTCTTTGAACTTGAACTTCACATGTGTCTGTGTGCATGCATCGTACGCTGAACCTAGACGATTGAGTGCCCTGCTACAGCGACCTGTATAAAGGGACGGAGGGAGTATATTCAAACTATACAATATTAAAGAATGCAACACTCAGCATAACCTAATATTCATTTTGTTTTTATGTTCAGATCTATCAGTGAAGAAAATCTCTATCTCTACGACTAAAAAGAACAAGGAGGGGAGATTTCCTTCGTGCGGTCAAAAAACGTAGTAAGAATCATTCTACCTCTTTATGCGATAGGTCTGCCTCCTCTTCTGCCAATCACCGCCCCAATCACCGCATGATTGCCAGTACAAGCCCACCGTATCAATTACCAATCATTGTTAAAAAGGAAAGAAGCCACCGTATCAATCACCGTATCATTGTTAAAATCTCCCTCTCCTATACAACTTATATAAAATAAAAAGAACAAAAAGGTTAATGTCTCTCCGTGCGATTTCTTTCGGCTCGCCTCCCGGCCTGCCCCGTGCGATCCCTTAACTTCCCTCTAAGTGCCATTTTTCACGGACCCACGCAACCCCTCCATCGTGAATGCCACCCGGAAATCACGCACATGATGAAAATACCATTAGATTAGGAAGGAAAAATAAATCCCAGCAACCCTGCTGCCTCACACAGCCCGAAATCATCGCCCATCTCACAACTAAAAAGACTAAAGAGAGGACATTATTTTTGTGCGACATTTTACGGTGGGGACCATGGTTCTGCCTCATGCGATCTACACCCCTCATTCCCGTTGTATCCCCGTGCGATTTGCCCCCTACGGCACCCTGTACAACAAAATTGGAAAGAAAATCAATCAGCAGAATCGGAAAGGAATCAATCACGCATGCGAGAAAAAGGAAAGGCTTCCAGCCGCGTCGCCCATCAAACAAGAGCCCATCATGCGCAGGAAAAAGAAACGCTCCCTGCAGTTACTCACCTACCTCCCCCGTCATCGCCCTCATCCGCCTCCCCGTCATCGGTTCATCACCCTCAACCACCACGGTCTCGCGCTTTCCTCGTCGTCGGCGCGCCCCACCGTCCTCACCGTCGCCGTTCTCCCTCCGACCAGCGCCTTCCCTTGCACAGGCATGGCTTGCGGTGGATGTAGAGCTCAACGTAGGTCGAGATCAACCACCTCGATTCTCCCTTTCCCTCTCTCACACACACACACCGCCATCCACCTAGCGGTGATCCACCGATGTGCCCCCATTTCGTGTGCCCACCATACTGCGCTGCGCCCGCTACGCATCCCTCCCCATGTTCGACTCGAGCGGCGGGTGGAGGAGCGGGCCTTCGGCCGGAAACGACCTAGATCGCCGCCCCCGGGGCGTGCGGTTGCGATCCCGCCGCGCCGCTACCACCTCACGCCACTGTCCATCTTTGCTCCCGCCCCGGCGAGGCAGCGGGGCCGACCTCGAACAATGCCGCCCCCGCCTAGCCGTCGGGCGATCCAGAGTCCCAGGCGGCAGCCCCGCGTGGAGGTGATTGGGGACTACGAGCGCGAGTGGGCCGTGAGGAATCGGGGAGAACATGGAGCGGATGCAGAAACGCAGCATCCTCAACCTCCCTCCGCAGACACCCAGCTACTCCGCCGCCACCTCAAGTTACAGTACCGGCAAATGGCGGTAGCGCGAGAAGCCCATGGAGCCGGGGATCCGCTGCGGGGCTAGGGTGTGGCTCGCGTCGCCGCCGCCTTTGCGGCGTCACTCAGGTATTACCTTCTTCGATCTGGGTTATCAATCTCCATCCATGGACTCCTTCCTTTAGCCGTAGGAATTTATACTTGCTTAGTTGCTTTAGAAAAGCCCCGCACAGAGAGCTGTAGGACCAAGATGGTGAATACTTGAATTCTTAGCCCTTACTGATAACAGCACCCAGATGTAGGGAAGTAGGGCTATTCCTTAATTTTTTAAGCTCTTTCTACTTTATAGCAATACACACTAATGGCAAGCCTTTCGTTGCAGCCTCAGGGTTCATGTAAATGGGGAGCCAGCTGCATGCTCGCACTGCATTTATATACAGCACACTGATGAAGAAGCATGAGACACGAAGTTGCCAAGTAGAACCATCCTAGCGAGATCTCCATGAAGGTAATTGACTTCGTTTGTGGAAACCTTAGCATTCACAATCTATTCGAGGGTGATATGCTTGTCCTTAGCTGGTACAATTAATCAAGTACTTCTGTATTCATTTGCATTGTGCAATTAGAAATTATCCAGATTTTTATACAGGTATGATTTTGGGAAAAGTTTCAATTTATATTCATTGTACTTCAGATTATTTGTGATCAAATGGTATCTAGAAAATGGAATATATTCATTGTCCCTTCAATGTTCTGCAACAAAGTAATGGCTTCACTAATTCTTTCAGATTATGGGGTACAAAATTTATACTCATGAATTACAGTCTGTATCTGCTGCAAGGATTAATAATTTCAGGAGTTATGATACCGTGAGCAAAGATGTAACTGAAAGGAGGACATACTCTATGGTGCCTGATGTAATATCCAGTCGTGATTGCTCGAGAAAATAAGCTTCATAGGCGGGGAATATACAAGGCATCGGTATACGCAGTGTTTAGAATTCTGTAATGTAGGTCCTTGGTCCATGCTTCCCTGAAAGCCAGATATTTGAAATCTAGAACAATATTTCTATGGTTTTTTTATTTTGCATATTGGCACTAACTATTTGCTTGTTTCAAAATTAATAAAAATGACCATGACCATATCTCTAAATTTAAGAAGGATGTTATTACATATATGTGATTTAGAATCATGTACTTCCATTTCTTGTTGCCCATTTGCTAAGTTGTTTCCTCTGTTTAGGTGGAACAAGAGCGAAGCTGATCTAATGAAAGCCAAGGTTTGTATGAATGCTCTGAATTTTATCTTTCCCTTCGTTGCTCCATATTAGATTCTTGGGGTTCCAGGCCTATTCTTTCTGCTAGCAATCCAGAGTGGTGGTAGTGGGGTGGGGTGGGGGGAATGACACTTGTTTGTCAGATATCTCATTTTTGTTCTGTTTCTTGCCACGGCCAGCAGCTTCCAGTTCATCAAAAACTGAGCTCCCTTTCTCTTAGTTGGGATTGGGGTTTGGTGCTCGCTCAACGATGCCTATGTTTCCTGTTGCCTTCGTTTTGCTGTTTCTCTCCCTCTTTCTGAAATTACATTGTGCTTCTCTCTGTTCAGCATACCTTCAGTGTTGTTGCTATTGGTGGGCTGCTAAGCTTGATGCTGAGCTTTGTCATAAGTGACGTGTGTTCTGTTCTTTTTTTTTTTTTTTTTGTTGTGCACTAGATTTTTGTAGAAAAAATTGGTGAAAATGGGAGTTCTTCAGCCAGACTTATCTACATCTGCAACCAAATTCCAGTATATTGCGTTGTTGCAACTGAGCCTTCATTCAATCCATTTGCAAAATTCTAAATAAGTGAGCCTTGTGTCCTGAGGATATTTGTTTCTTTAGTGATGAAAAATCAGTAAAAATATATTCAGGTGTATTTTTGCTGTATTTTTGCTCACTAGAATTTTGATAGAAGTAGATGGATAGGTTTCTGTTTGTGTTTTCTGAAGGGGGTGGTGAGTGCAGCTGAGTTTCTCGAGGGCAACGGCGTAAGCATTGGTGAGCCCGCTGCCCTTGCTTCATTTTACCTTGTCCACCTTCTCTCAGTCCTTCTCATTTGGATTATACATTTACTTAGTCTGTTAATATGCATCATGAATTGGGCTGTACGAAACAGTCACTCCAATGTCATGTTTGGTTCGACAACGGTTATCTGAACCCTGAACTAATGGAATCACGATCACATCAGAGTCAGCCTCGCATGGATGAGGCCATGAAGCCATCACAATTTCCTGTGGAGAAATAGAATCCTAGCACTGCACATTCAGAAAATCTTGACTAAAATTTGAACTTCTAATTGTGCCCTTCCTTCTAAAACTTAGCCATTTTCCTAGGTAGATGTATTCAGATAGCCATTTTCCTTTTAATTGTGCATGCTTATTTTTGCTTGATTGGGTAAGAATCGGTATATGGATATGGTAAGTCATTTGCATTTGTGACATGTCGTGTAGACCGGCCATAAAACTGAGTGTCATCAGCAGGTGCCAGAGTTCTATTGAAACTATGATATTTGTTCAACTGGCAGCAAGTATAATTCTTGGACAATTATTTGTATCTAACAACCATGTAGGATGAGAACATATCAATGGTAAATGCCAGTTCCATATTTCTCTGGTTGATAATTATTCTAAGAGCTCTTATTTCTTGAAGGAAAGGCTCACAATAGCTCTCAGGTACTTTAAAAGAGTTTACCGATCCCCATAATAATAAAGTAGTTCACCGATCTGCATTTGTTGGTTCAGGTTTGGGTGCACGTCAAGAAAGGTGATAGCTAAATGCTAAGCACTTCAGGGCAGCTCTTTGTGCGATTTAGCTTGCGAACAGAGCATCAGACTTCTTCAGTCTAGAGATGTATCCATGATGTATACATCCGTTACTGTAACTAATTAGTATCACTTGCAATGACTGGAAACTGCAATTAATTAGTCTCACTTACAAAGGTTCGCGGTTTCCTGTGTTTGTTTATTACATTATCTTAGCGGCATCATGTTAATAGTGTTTGTGAACCTGTGATACCGCACTATTCGTGACTGAGCACTTTTTTTTTTTTTTTATCAAGTATTATTTTAATGTCGGTATTTTTTTTTTTTACAACATTTTAATGTTGGTATTTAATTTTATAGTATTTTTATTTTATTGTATGATCTGTGCGTTTTTATTATTAAAAAATTAGCTATATCGTAGCAATGCAAGGGTACACTCTCTATTTACATATATTTACTCAGAAACTATATACGAGATGGTATAGAGATGCATTGAAACTTATTTGAGAGTTCATGGGTGCACAAAAGAAATAAATATCAGAGATTCTTTCTTATAGATATAAAATGTTATCTTAGTCGCATCATGGAAAGGTCATCCAGTAGAGTTTGTGAGTCTGCGACGCCGTGTTTTCCGTAACTATGTTAATTTTATGAATTTTATTTTTTCAAATTAACTATGATTTTAATGTCTATATTTAATTTAATTTAATAGTATTGTTAACTTATTGTGCGATTCATGTATTTTTAATACAAAAGTTAGTTGTCCCGTCGCAATACACGAGCACACTACCTAGTAAAAAGAACAAAAAGGTTAATGTCTCTCCGTGCGATTTCTTTCGGCTCGCCTCCCGGCCTGCCCCGTGCGATCCCTTAACTTCCCTCTAAGTGCCATTTTTCACGGACCCACGCAACCCCTCCATCGTGAATGCCACCCGGAAATCACGCACATGATGAAAATACCATTAGATTAGGAAGGAAAAATAAATCCCAGCAACCCTGCTGCCTCACACAGCCCGGAATCATCGCCCAGGACATCTCCATGATCACCCACGTCTCAGGATAAATCATCTCCACCATCATCCCCATGTCGCCCGTTTCGTGATCTCACCCTGAAGCACACGTCGTCGACGGCCTCGTCATCAGTCCACCGTCCGCCGCCTGCCGCCATCGCCGGACATGGGTTGGCCTTTGCTATCCCTTGCACGCTGCCGTCGCCGGGCCATGCGGCCGTCGCAAGTCAGTCTCACGCCGGACTCCATCGCACGCCGCCGTTGCTCGTCCGTTGCACATGCCCATTGCTCGGCCGTGTGGGACCGTCGCCCGCCTGTCTCCTGCTGGACTCCATCGCCTGCCGCCATCTTCGAGTCTCCTGTACGAAACAAACCACACAAGGGCCTTGGCCTTGTTCTCTTTCACCTACTTTCGCAAGTTTTTCCACTCTCTCTCCATCACATCAATTTGTATCCGCATGTATGGAGTATTACATGTAAGTAAAAAAATAACTAATTACACAGTTTAGTTGTAAATCACGAGATGAATCTTTTGAGCCTAGTTAGGTCACGATTGGACAATATTTGCCAAATATAAACGAAAGTGCTACAGTGCTCCGGGTTGCAAAAACTTGCAAAGAGAACAAGGCGAAGGTGAGAATCGAGCATCCATCATCCAGTTGAAAAAAGACACTTTTCATTTGCAAGTGGTCGTGCACACCACATCTCCGTTGGTGAGTCTGCACAACCTAGGATCTCGAGTTTATCGTCCACGACACGGCCCAGGATCCCTGCATGCAAAGCTGAACGACCAAACTCATCGGACAGAAAGCATAGGATCTTTAGGATTCAGGTATGACTGTTACTGGTACCGTGCATTGCATTGTTGTGCCAAGTCATTTCGTCATGACCTCATTGTCGTGCAGCATGTGTATAGACATGTAGGCATCGCTCATCAGTTAGTACTTTAAAAAAATTTCTTTTCTGTGACATCGATGAGGAAGGCCTCATCACCCTGAATCATCTTTGTCCTAAAAAATGTTCTCAAAGCAGTAGACAGGAGGACAAGGAACGCCTGAACAGCAGCACCAATCGACACAGTAGGCCTTATGTTAGTGAATTGAGCATTTTATTAAGTGATCATGTTTATTATTTGTTTCTTTCTGTTTCTTAATTGCAGATAGAGACTCAGCAATCAAAAGTGGAGATTACTGCAGGTAAATCCAAAACCATGATTTTTATTGTATGTGAAATCATTATGGATGAACTAAGAAAAGGAGGATTCTATGGACATGCCAGTTCACTATCACTATTGAAAATTAAATAGATTTAATAGCATTGAATTATAAGAAGCAGGCAAATTGTTGTTGCCTTTTGCTAGGTTATGAACAATGCAGATAAGAACAGGGGACAAGCAGTAGCTGTAAAGTTATGTCTCTCAAGTTATGTCTCTCTTTTAATTATATGTATGTCTGTTCCCTGAACCTAAGGTTGGAGTGCTTTGCAGCCTAAACAGATCCTAGGAGTATCGCATCCTTGCCACAGTTTTACGTTTAAGGCCATTTGTCTATAACTCTATATTAGTTATTATTCTGTAGATCACCATAGCCTATGGAAACCAACATATATACTATATAGTAATGATTGATGATGTATGCACTTGCAATCAGAGCCAGAGCAAACAAAAAAATTACAAAGATCATTGATTTTCCAGTTCAGCTATCCAAGTCAAAGACTTAAAGGAGTACCCCAAGAGTTTTTTTTTTTCTAATAATCCCACATATCTGAGTGTCTTAAATGTAGCAACTTGGGTACAGATGATAAGCAGTAGCTGTAAAGTTATGTGCCTCTTTTAAATTAACATTGTTGATGAATCTCAACAGTTCTATGAGAGAATGTTCATGCTTCTTTTAATTATATATATGTCTATTCCCTGAACCAGAGGTTGGAGGTTGCAGCCTAAACAGATCCTAGGAGTATCGCATCCCTGCCACACTTTCACGTTTAAGGAAACAGATCCTAGGAGTATTGCAGCCTAAACAGATCTTTGGAGTGCTTCTTTTAATATATTTGTCTATATTACAAGCACATATACTCTATAGTGATGATTGATGATGCATGCACTTACAATTCACTGATTAAGAAAGCTTATAAAAAGAAAAAATCAGGTGTGTGCGGCAGTAAATGAAACCATATAACTGTGCCTCAATCTAATTTGATGCATAAATGAAACCATATAACTGGATAAACAATACCAATCTTGAATCTCTATTTGCAAGATAGAAACTACAAAAATACTAATCTAACAATCAATTCAAGCAGAGGGGGTCACCTTACCGAATGTGTGGAAGGGAATCGAGAGGTTGGCACCGGAGATGGGTGGCCACCACAAGATGCAGAGAGTCGAGTAGCTCAGGCCTCGGCATGGATGCAGGTGCACAGCAAGAAGACGAGTATGCGGGTCGGCGGGTGCTGGGCTTGGGGAATAGACCGACGAGAGACGAGCTCGACCTTCGACGGTGGCACAGGTCTGAAACTCCGAATCGAGTTCCCACGCGGCCGTCAATCTAAATACGGCAGCGGCATGGGTCTTCGTCGGATCTGGCTCTCCTCGGCCATGGACGGCTGGCCATCACCAGATCCGACCAGTAGAGGAGGAGGAAGCTCAGATCAAGCCCGTGTCCATACGCCGTATTCCAGCACCCACCGGCAGCAAGAACTCGCTGCCCTTCACGCCAGCTGCGCTGCTTCCCGAGTTCGTGGAGGAGAAAATGGAGCGCCACTGTTCGCTCTCCATCAGCGGGCGGGACTTGATGTGACAGTCAGAGAGGGCCAACGTGAGGAGGGTAGGAGCGAGAGGGCGAGGAGGCGGAGAATCTGAGGAAGGGGATTACGGACAGAAAAGAGGCCGAGTGAGGCGGAGAATCTGAGGAAGGGTAGCACAGGAAAGAAATCGAGTCCTTGCGTGAGTGAGTGTGAGTCTTTTTTATTTGCCTTTGTTCCAAATTTTGTGCGTGCGTGTCTTTTTTATTTGCCTTTCTTTCAAATTTTCTTGTTTGCCTTTCTTTCAATTATTTTGTTTGTCTTTCTTTCAATTTTTATGTGTCTTTTTTGTTTGCCTTTCTTTTTTTCTTTTTATTATCCAGAAAAAATACATTTATGAGATCCGCCGATCAAGCTACCTTAAATTTAACTAATTTTACAGTTAATAGTATTAGCATTTACGTGTCCAAATAAATTCTAATTTAAACATTAGGTTCACATAATCAGAAGATACGAATGAGACCACCTAAATCTATTCAGTTGATTTGTCATAAATGAATATTATACATAAAGAGGATCTATTGCCATAGTCGAGGTAATACAAAATTACTAACACGTATAATGAATTTTTTGTTCAATTTACATTGTACAAATGTCATTTTCACCGACACCATATTTTTTTTGTTGTTTCTAAGTATTTTTAAACAGATTATCGGACTCTACGAAAATATTGTATACACATCACATGCCAGTTGAAAATTATTCGTACATGAAAAGGTTTTCATATTTTAGTACATAGTCAATGATTTTTATTAAAATAATCATTTATATTCTATGTGATTTTGAGTCATATATTCCTTGTTATATTTACATTTCAAAGAAGAATGTCGTGTAATATATTTATATTTACTATATTTAAGTTTGTAACTACAACAACTTGTGCATGGTGTTAATCATGAATGCTTGATGGCTAATCAACTATGTGTGAGATTGTTAAAACTATGTGCGATGGCATAATCAAACTTGAACATGTGTTGTATTGTCACTTTAGTAATGGTAAATTTCACAGTATTGTTATCTTATTGTGCGATCTGTATATTTTAAAACAAAAGTTGCTATCCCATAGCAACGCACGGGCACGCTACCTAGTGAAATTAATAAGTACATCGATGATTATTCAAGGAAAATTAGAGAACTTAATGCCAAACTCCCCAAGGAGCAGCAATTGTTCCCTGTGTGTGTCCGGCCACGAGACTCTGAACTTCTAATTAAGGCAAGAGCAGAATATTTCAAAGTTTCAAATGGGTAACACATCTCCAAGTATGTATAATTTGGTACTCGTCATATTGTTCTCTATCATTATATATTAAATATATAAAATATATGATCTGACTCACTTTTTATCAACAGCCAGTTGAGGATGCAAGCATTTTGCTAACCCAGAACCAGGAGAAAAGTACAAAGCTTCAACTATGCTGCAGGCTTTTTGTCTGAGATTTGATGCAGACATTCTAAAGTATGGACCAATGGAAGTTTATGGTTTTGTGGCAGTAAGAGATGATTGTGAACCTTTGAGGAATTATATCTTCAATCGCCCAAGAGAAGAAGCTATTACCCTGGTTAGTTGAATGTGCATTTAATATTCCCATGAGTGTTTTATAAAATCTATAACTTTTCAGATAAAAAATGGGATAGATAGGCGTGGTTAAGGCATGCATGGTTAAACTTGGGAGGCAATTTGCAATATAGGTCTATGCTCGTGCGATGCCATCCACAGTTAGACTCCCTACAACCAACTTACAGAACTGAAATGACTTAAATTCCTACTTAAATTCCTAGAACCTTTTCTGGTGCTACTTGCACATTGCAGGAATCTAATCCCACTCTCTTACCGTGCTATGAATTTGTATGCACACCACCATGGGATGGCAGTGCCCCTTCTGAGCATCTTTGTCCCACCATCATTCTTATTTCTTAGGCTCCTTCCCTGAGTGTTCGTACCCTTTTCTCCTACACCACCCACTCACCCAGCAATGCACACCTAATTCTTGACTTTTAGGAGGAACAAAAGCCACTTGGACGAACTTGACTTTGGCAAGGATATTGACACTTGACATGCAGGGAGCTTTCCATCTTTGTTTTTGGCGGTTTGAAAGGGAAAAAAACCCAACTGTCAACTGTGTCAGCCCACAAAACACGTGTTTTGAAACCGAAAATGACAGAAAAATGAGTTTCATTTATATCTAGAGGTCTTCCTCTTAGAACCACACAAGCAAAAATAGTGAATCTATTGCCACAGCATCACCTTTGATTGCTCCTCATATACTGCTTTGCCTGTTTCGCAATGGCACTGCTCACTGATTCATTGGTTGTGCCACTTGCTAGACTATATAGTGCCCTTTCACTAAGTTAAAAGAGAGAGAGAATTGGTTAGAACAGGAGAAAAGTGCCATACCAACTGTTCAGGATTTAGACAAAACATAATAATTAATTAATGAACAAGCAAATTGGGTCACAGGAGGAGATGAAATAGACCAATCCAAGGAGCACTAAGGCTACTAGGACAGTAAACATGCAGGATAAGCAGTAAGACACGAATGCAACAGTAGATTTTCCATTTTCTGATCAAATTCAGCAACCAAAAAAGAAGGGCACTTTCAGCAATATGAAGTAATAGATTCTATAATGTAGTATGATTTTTCTTGAACGAAACTAATGTAGTATTCTTGTTTTGGAGCTTGAAACTATAGGCTAAATCCTGAAATCTGCTTATAAAACGATAGAAACGAAAGAGTGAAATGGTGAGGCGAATGTAATCCCAACTTGTCAAGGCATAACCCATTAGTTTTGAACTGTGTTTGATGGCTAAATTGAAAAATACTACCAGTAGCTGTAAACTGTTTTAGGGGACATAAATCCCAAAAAGTTCTCATGCTCATAAAAAATATACTGCAACAGAGAAAAGATTTCAGTAAATGGAGTTTTTTCTGGAAAGGTGCCTTGATGTCGTTGTTGTTAAATATATATCTTTAAACGCAGTTTGCCCAATGCTTGGTGTGTTCATAATATTACTGGAAAACTGTTAAACTCAAGGAGCACCAAACTTCTTGTAAAGTTCAGAACTTCAGATCTCGCAAATACATGATATGGTGGAGGTTTCAGAAAATAGTGCTGCAACAATCTATTCTGTTCCCAGCATTAATCTAATAAAATGAATGAACCAGTTTCACATGTAAAAAAAAAAAAGAATGTTCCTCAAGCCCATCAAATTTCTCATGGCTCATTTTACATGTGTTAGTAAAACCAATTCTGCTGAGCATAATGATACTCTGAACATGAACAACCGAATTACTGAATGGAGTAATCCATAATATATTTCAGACTACTTGACATTTTTGCAAAAGGAAAAAAATGGAGTCTGATATGAACCTTAGAACCTACACCATGCAGTAAACGAACTAAAACATGCTATATGCAATTTAGGACTGTGTATGAGAGAGGGAGATATATGCTTTCCTATTTCTGCAGTGCTCATCCCTGTTATTTTGCTGTGGTGTGCAGGATTCCTCTGTGTTGCCATTGACTTCACCCGTTCGTGGCATGTCTGTGTGGAACAATGCATTGGTTGAAATCAATTTGAAGGCCAAGAAAGACAACAAATCTGATGATCTTGTTCTTATTGATTCATGCATTGAGTTTAGATGGAATAGAGTCTAGAATTGATGGCCCATTTGGTGCATTTGAAATGGAGTACATGTTTATCAAGCATGGGATAGAAGCTGTTGTTGAAGTTGACATTCCTTTGGAATTGATGGGTGACCATGTCCTGATTATTGCTCGCAGCACGGGGTTTAAGCAAGAGGTGGTGATATACGATGATGTTGTGAAGGAAGAGACGAGAAAAATCTCAAATGTGATTGTTGCTTCTCGTGGTGGGAGTTTACATTTTGGTTTCCTAGCAATAGGGATCCGTGCTAGTGCTGGGTACATCGAATACAAAGTGAAGAAGTCTAGAAGTCATGAAAAGCATCTGTTCATCTTGAAAGAGCCACAATCGGGCCATGTTACATTATGGACCACATGATATCTTGGTAGTTAGCAGTTGTTTGCCTCAAGAAAGTCTACAGCTTCCCCAGAAGAAGGGAAGAATTCTTGTATTGCGAAGGAGTGCCAGTGATCCTGGAGTAATTAGAGTCCCTTTTAAAGTCACATTTTCATCTATGGGATATTATAACAATGGAATGCTATGAGTAGGTGGATATGTCATTCTGACACGTGTTCCTCTGTTTCCAAAAGAATAGGAAGATTAGGATAAATAATAATGTGTTAAAATATTGTGATGGTTCGTTCCAAAAAAAAATCAAACCAACTTGACATCTTATCTGATATTTGTCCCTATCTTTGGTGCTTGTGAGCTTGTCAGTTGTCATCCGTTCACACTGGTATTTCATTTACCTTTTTTTATTTGAAAAAGAACAATCTAGGTTGTACTTGGTAGTGTGCTAGAAAAGCGTACGATGTTCTGTACTATCCCCACAGTTCATCTTTACGAGGTATATTTTATTCTGTCATTACGATAATGCTTTGACGGGCAATAACAATATGTATTTTTTAATACTAATCTATTAATTTCTGTGTTGTACAAATAGTTTCTAGCATTCTCAATAGCAGGTTTGCAAACGTACCATCCGTGCCCAAATTATTATTTTAGCTTGCCAAATAAAACACCACGTGGATATATAGCATCCTTTACAGTTCCTCCCGCCACCCCACCCTCCACCCCCACGCCCCCCCCCCCCCCCAAAAAATATAACGTATGAATGCATACATAGCGAGGGGTATGGTAAAAAGTGTCTTGTTCCAAAAAAAATGACAAGTTAGTCATTTTTACTCTCTGTGTCGAGGACATGCCCCTTTGATGCCATGTTAATTGTCGAAGGACAGCGCCAAGCACATGTCCAGCGCGCTGATATCTCTATGCTGACCTGTTTACATACTCATCAAGAGTCATATTTCCTATGTACATTTGCCATATCTACCATCAATATTAATCACAACTCAATAACTTTTTGAGTTCCTTTAAATCTCCAACGAATGCATCAATAGACTTTGTGAACTTTGTGCAAATTATGAAAGCCCTTCTCTGCATCTTGTGAAAGGTGCCAAGGAAGCACATGTAAAGGATTAGTGGTCGTATTATCTGTCAGAGGCGATGGCTTCTTCTATCCTTCTGATGACAATGCTGAGACTATGCCCGTCTTCCAGTGCTTTGACTGCAGCTCTGTGAGCTTTCTTGTGCCACTTCAGGAGGTTATAAGATTGCATGACTGACCAACGAGCTCGGTTTGCCATCTGATAAGCAGTGGAGAAACACTGATGAATCATATAGGTTTATTCAGAAATAAGTAATGCATGCAAGATAACAGCAAAATAATGTGAACCTGTGCAACAGAAAGCGGTGGGTTCAGTAGAATGCACAAACTCCTGAATAAATTCTCGTCATTTTCTCCACCTTCTGCCTCCCCATAAACAAGTGCTTCAGCAGCAATTCCAGCAAACAGAATCATGCAGTACCTGCCAATTTCGAAAAGTCAACTGATGTCCAAGAATTCCAATTGCCAACATTCAGATAAAATAAGTAGTTTATGTACCTGTCAAATGTAGTACTTGATAGATGACCATCGGCTAGTTCTTTTTCCATCTTTCCATCCCAGAACTGAGTCCCTGCCTGCAGAGGTACTGAAGCGCCCATGAGAGTGATAAAACCAAAATGGGAATGGCATGATAGCTGAGTCTGAGATCCTCCAGGAGAAAAAGGAATGCAAGTGTATACAATGCAAAGCCAAAAAATCTAATAATCTATACAATGCAAAGCCAAAAAATCTAATAATCTACTACAAGTGTAATACTGTGAGCCAAGGAAAAAAAAAAAAAAACAGATTTGATCATGTGACCTCAAATCTTATGAGGACTTAATTGCCTTAAGGATAATGTCAAACCTAAAAAATATACAACATCATTCATCACATTTTTCAATACTAGCTGATTCTGGTTTTAATTATCACAGATAAAGAGAGAGAGAGCAGTTTGGATAAACAGTACCAATAATGCATAATTGTCAGAAAATTGATCGTAAATCTTGCAGAACAGCAAAGATCTTGTGCAAAAATCCATATTAAGGCCTAGCCCTCAAAAAGTGTGGTGAAGTTTTGAAGGGACAGAAATTACACTGCCTCATCATTGAATAATAGACAACCAAGCGCAACAGATAGATAGCCACATATCAAAAGTAACAATAGTTGTACCTGGCCCTGGATGCCCATTCGCAATGCCACAAATGGATCCAAAATAACTCCTCGTATTGGGCAGCCCATTAGATAGGCTACAAATAAGTGGAAAGGAAGTAAGAAAAATACTGAAGTAGAATCTCAGAAGTCAGATAAATTACAAATTGCATACCAGAGAAGTTAAAGCGAAAACTATTCTCATAAATCAGGAGCCAGTGAATAATGTAACAGAAAAAGGGTAGGAAAAGGTAAAGCCATACCGGTAAGAAGATGGCCTGCTTCGTGTACAAGGATCCGACGTTTATATGGAGGCCAGAAACATGAGATTTGAGCAAGACAAGTACCGCCTAGAAACAGTGCATCGGCTGTTGCTAATCCCAATACAGCACCCAGTTTAGGCCGTAGATCAACCCCTTGTGTCAGTAGAAAAGATACACCTCCAAGAAATCCAACGAGAACATATGGAGAACTTCCTGACAGACCCCATTTCTTTGGCGCAAGTTTTTGAGCTGAAGAAGTTACAATAAATTAAAAAATATATATTTTTTGGCTATCAGTTCCTTTGAAACAGCTATCAGCTTGTTATGAGTAGGTTTTGCTAAAGAATGTTGCAGTTGAGTTTCCACGTTTTAGTTAATAAAAGAAAAAAGTGCTGCCTGAACTTCCTGTTATGTAGTAACTGGCAAACCACTGCAACTTTTTAGTGTAGAATATGACAGCACAGTGGAAGAGAGGGGACAGGGACACTGTCTCTATCCTCACCTTCCAAGCCGGTCATCTCCTTCAAAACCGTTGGTGTCACTTCTCTTGGCCCTTCCAGAACTGTAGAAAACGGAATACATATATACAATCAATCTGAAAGGCAGTCGGAGTGACACAGCATCTGTATAACACAGTAAACATTACAATGATAAACTCGAAGACAAGTTCAAATCGCGAGGCATCATAGTAAATGGCTATATCAATCAAATCAACACATGCCAAATTCTACAAACCCGTTTCACAAACAGCTAAGCTGAACTTATTAATTGGGTGTCCAAATCGTGAAGGCATTTCGCAACTGCGTTCCCAAGCGGCCAAGTCCCAACTCACCGATGTTCTTGCACTTTCCGAAGCTGGCGAGGACCCCGCGGTCGACGAGGAACTGGTACGCCCGGCCGACGAGGCGCATGTCGTCGGCGTCGATGCAGGCGTCGAGCACCTCCCAGTCCCGCCCCGGCGGCACGGGGACCGCGACCTGCACCGCCGCGGCGGTCCTCGGCGCTGCCTCCGCGGGCTCCACGGACTGCAGGAAGCGGAGCGCGCGGGGAGATCCTTCCTCCTGACGGCGTCCTCGAACTCCCGCCACTCCTTGACGGTGCCCGCGTCGTCCTCGAACTCCCGCCACTCCTTGACGGAGCCCGCCCGCAGGCGGGGCAAACAGCGGCGCCGGAGCGTGCATGGCGCGCGGAGGAATCGGTTGGGGAAGGAGGTGGAGGCGAGGGGCAAGTGGGATGGGGCCGTGGGCGTCGTCGCCATTGCTGCGGGTCGCGGGGCGGAGGTAAGCAAGGGGTGGTGGAGTGGTTCTGGTCGTCGTGGCGTCGTCCACGGCCGGCCACTGCCCGCGAGGGACGGCACGTGGGCCGGACCTTGTTGGGCCTGTGGTTCGAGTGTTCTGGGCCGGGCTTATTTCTTGTCCAGCTCGGGCCGAACGTTTCAATTCAAATGTTTGTTGTCGAAAAAAAAATGTTTGTTTTTTTAGAAAGGCAGCAAGAGTTTTGCCGGAATTTTATTAGACGAGAGAAAACAAAAGAAAAAGGTAAGTATAAGTCATACACTGGAGATTAGACTCCAAACTACTCGGCCCCGAAGCCACCGACCCAACTAGTAGACGCAAAAGCAACCGCAACTTTGAAAACCACTCAAAAAAAACCAAAAAAAGGATCCTAACTCCAAACAAACAGGGGAAATTACTACGATTTGTTGGGTTCTAACATTCACTCTTGTCGCCAACTGAACTGCTCTATATCTTCTTTGCATAGTAGCGCTACACGCATGGGCGGAAAAGTCTTGCTTTGAAAAGTTCTTCTTACATTCTGCGCTCCTTCCAAATGTTCCACCAAAAATATATCATGATGCCATCGAACTCCCTTCTTTGTTCCTTGTCAATCCTAGAACGACACTTACGCCAAGAGCCGTGAAGGGAACCTGTCATTGTAATCAGATCGATCATCGACGCACCAAGCCATTGTTTCAAAATGGACCAGACTTGCTTTGTGAAAATGCAATCCTTGCAAAGGTGTGTTGGAGTTTCATGGTCTGTTCCACATAGCTTACACAAAGGATCATTTGGCCAATTACGCTTGATCAAATTGTTGGTCAAAGGATTTTTTTGTGCATAACGCCCAAGCAAAGAATCGCATTTGGGTTACGCCTTTGCTTTCCGGATCGGTAGCATTTTGAGCTTACTAAAGCTTTAGGTGGAATTGAATGCCATAGGCACTTTTTGCCGTGTATTCTCCGTCCGTTTGTCCCATCGCCATCTAATGCTGTCCTCGCTATTCTCTTGTAGTTCCGTTTGGCTTACAATTTCCCGCAGAGCGACATATTCCCGTATTTCTGTGGCCGCTACTAAAGGGGTTATATGTGATATCCAAATGATTGTCTTCCAAGGCTTTTTGCAATCAAGTTATTTTTTCTTTTTGGCTTTCGGAAGAGTGTTGGTGCGATTCCCTTCGCCGTTTCTTCCATCAATCCAAGATGATGACCAACTAAGTCAAGTTTTCCCGTTGCCTATCGTTACTATTGTGGATGCCGCAAACAGTTCTTTATCTCTACCGGCCCACCGGGTAACTCCGGTTTGTTCCGTGCTCTATCTTTGTGTTTCCACTTTGGAACCATAGCCACCGAAGTCTTAAAGCTCTTGCAAACCTTTCAAGATCCGGGACTCCTAAGCCTCCTTTCTCTTTGGGTCCGCATGTAGTCGGCCAATTGATGATGGAGTGTCCCCGTATACTTTATCGGGCGTTTCTCCCCCATATAAAAAGCTCCTTCGCAATCGATCGATCTTCCTAATTAACCACTACGCTTCTGGGAATGCCGTCATATGGTAGATCGGCCGAGACGATAAATACGCTTTTAACTAGGGTCTCTCTCCTGAAAAGTTTTCCCGAAAGTTCTGTAGTAGTTGGTTAATCGTCGTGGTGTCCATTTTTATGGGGAAAATTTCTGTCTTGGCAATGTTGATCTTCAGGCCCGAGCATTCCCCAAAGAAAGTAAGTAATTTGTGTAGATTATCCAACTCATTATTTGATCTGGCCGCAAAGATAGCGGCATCATCTCGCATAAAGGGAGCAACGTAAATTCGCCGTCTTTGGCAATACGGGTTTAAGGATTCCTCTTTGTGTCCTGCGTTCTCGATAATCCTTTGAAGAGGGTCAATTGCTATAATAAACAACAACGGAGATAGTGGGTCTCCTTGTCTCGGGCCTCTTGCGTGTGTAATTGCATCGCTTGGTTCACCATTGATCAAAACTTTAGATGTTGCTGTACCCAGAAGGTCTGCTATCCAGTCTCGCCATTTTGTGCATAAATGAAATTATCATGAATGCATCTCTTCTTTATGAATGCATTTTGTGGTGTTGAAACCAGAGAATTCATATGTGGCACCAGTCTATTGGCAAGGATTTTTGTGATAATTTTGACCACACTTGTTGATTGGGCTAATCGGCCTATAATCCGACAATGAAGTGGCGTCTTGTTTCTTTGGTAGTAGGACAATGTTTGCTTCGTTAATAAGCTCTAATCGTGCGCCTCGGTGGTCAGTAGAAACTCATAATTGCTTGAATCGGATCTTCCTTTATAATTGACCAAAGCATTTTTTGTAGAAAAATCCTATGAAGCCGTCGCCCCGGTGCCTTTTCGTAAGGCATCTCTTTTATTACCTCATGTATCTCCCGTTCGTGAATGGGGCGTCTAGGTCCTGAAGGTCATGACTAGTATAGCCTAAAGCTTCCCACGTTAATGGCTTTTGTTCTTGCAGTCGGCATCCCCAAGAGGTTTGAGAAGTGTGTATGCGCCCGGCTTAGATTTATTTTCTTGGGAAATCGCTAAGCCTGTGTCTCCCATGAGGGTGCTAATGAAAGTCTTCTTCCTTCTGTGATTGGCATGCAGTTGAAAAAATCGCGTGTTCGTGTCCCCTTTGCGGATCCGGGTAATTCTTGAGTGTTGTCGAGCTCTCGCTTTTTGCATTGCAAAGAATCCCTAGAGACTTGGTCTTAAGATATTTTTTGAATTCAAGCTCTTCCTGTGTTAAAGGTCTTGATTCTTGAGCTCTCTCTAGATTGGATAAGGTTATATTTAGGATGGCCCAAGAGAGCTTGTAACCGCCCAATAGTTTCCGCCTCCAGTGTTTCAATGCTTTGGCCGTGCGCAAAAGCTTTACGTGAATACTGAAGAATGGCGTCTTGTGTATGGACCTCTTTACTCCAAGCTTCCTGCACCGTTTTCAAAAAACATGGCATATGAGCCCAATGTGTTTTCGAATCTGAATCCTTTATAAAAGTCACCGCAACATCCCCCTCGAAGGAAGAGTGGGCAATGATCGGAACCCGGTGGACGCCAAGGCCCGAAGGTCCGTTCTCGGAAAAAACTCTAGCCAATCTGTTGATGCAAACATGTGATCTATTCTTGTCATTGTCGGTGTTTGTTGGTCATTACACCAAGTGTATTTTTTCCCCGCAGCTCAATCGGCATCAGCTCAGTTGTCAATTGTATATTTGAAACTATTAAGCATTGGCGATTTATGCGTGAGTTGTTTTTGTCTTGTGCCCGAAAAATTAAATTGAAGTCCCCAAGCAAGAACCATGCAGGAGGATGTGTTGTCTCAGTCCGTTAGTTCTTGCGTAAAAGAGGATTTTTTCCGCGCGTTTTGTGGTTCGTAAACTCCCCGTCATGGACCGGACATTGTTTTCTCGCCAAGATGGTGATTGATGCTTTGGCGTGTTCGTTGTTACAATCGTTTGTTGCACTTTAAAGAATCGTTCAGATGCCGTAATTAAAATCCCCCCCCACGCGCCCTATTGATGGGAGGCAAGCCACATTATTTGCCATGTCCGTGCCCCACTGTTTCGATCGAGGAGTGTGTGCGTCCGGTAGAGATTTTTGTCTCTTGGAGGCAAACTATTGTAGCTCCCGTGGATAAGATCTCGACATTCTAACGCTAGCTCTCTTTGCCCCATCATTTAAGCCTCTAACATTCCAAAGAAATGATGTTACAATTCTTGGTCGACATAAGAAACCGGATGATCCACTAGAACTTGACCCCAAGCACACCTCCTCGAATGGTAAACAAACCCAGATTACATGACGCCCGAAAGTTGTCGGGGGGATGGCCGAAGGCAACAGAGCCAGCCAGGCCGAAGTTCTCCCCCGTGTCCGAGTCTTAAGCTTACATGCCCAAATGGTTGCTCCATGGCCCGCCAGGCGCATAACAAATTTAGTCTTGGAAAGTACGATGACATGGGCACCAACGCCCCAAACATGCCACGCAGGGCTCTACTATCATTACGGTCTAAGATACATAGGGCATACAGCCACGAACCCCCGTAAGAGGGGCTAACATGATGCATTATCGCTACTCGAGTGTAACGCCTATGCCTCCATGATCGAGCCATGGCCGCCGGCTTCGGGCCGAAGCTCTTACGGTTCTTTGCCCCTTGCTCAATGAGCACCTTGATGGCCTCCATCTTGCACTGCTCCACGTTTGAACGAAATGCCGCAAGTAAAATTCGGTGTCGAGGCGTTACGTTCTTTGTCGTCGCGGACGACGACTTCGCCTAATTTCTTTACTAGCAAATCCCGAGCAATGCAAGGAGCGCTTGCCTAGGTTTGCAACCGCCTTTTGTGCGAGCCTAACGCTTGACCGTTTACTTGAGCTTGGTGTCAATTTGAACTGCCCTTTTTTGTTCTTTCATCTAGTTTTTGGTGGTAAGGGTGTGGATATTCCCACTTCAAGCAACGGTTGTGCCATAGGTTTCAAAAATCGAGGCGATGAAAGAATCTATTGGCGGCTCAGCTAGAATTTCAGAGTTGCTAATTTCAGCATTACCGTAAATTGGATCCAGGCTAGTATCAACTATGGGCCGATCGGCTAAGATTTCAGTATATTCTCCTAACTCCCGTTGGGATGGTAGTGGTGTTGTCTGAATCGTGTTGTGTGGATTTGAGCAATCCTGATAAGCTACAGGTGTCCGAGGTGATTGAACATGATTTGCGTGCATTGAAGGTGAGCTACTCGTTGTTGTGATTCTACCAAAAGTTCGGGCATAACGGGTAAAATGGGAGAGCTCACCAAAGATTTCTTGAAGTGGCATACCCTGTAGTCCAACCTTCATGATAGGGCTAGCGTCTTTGCACCACCTGGACATCCTCACCGCGCCCGATCCGCATGAATTAGATTGTTGATGATATCATTTTCTCGTCATAGCGGTGGCAAAATAATCCGCCCGTCATATCAGAAGATGGCTCACTTAGGATAGCGTAGGCGTGCTCGACGAGGCCTTTCTCCACCGCCTGTGCCATGGCCTTGCCCATGAGAATGCTTGCCGCTGGATTTTTGGGGGGTTAGGCAAGGTAGAATCAGACTTCGAGTAAGCAATGGGAGAACTGTAATGCAACTCGTTGTGAAAATTACCCTTGATCATCATGATGCTCTCCTCGAGAAAGTAGGCTTGGGGGCTTCGGTTCCGTTGCTATTGGATCAGACAAAGGACACCTTCTTGACCTTCTTGTCCTCCTTGGCGAGCCTTGACCTTCCAGACTGAGTTGTTGTCCGAAGGTGTCTTTGGAGCCGCCTCTTCTTCTTGGAGGAGAGTCCCAAAGTGGCCGCCCCTCCATCCGTTGGAGCCGATGCGGTCCTCGAGGCCCCCCCAGCTGCGTGATGTCCCGACCCACCGAGATGCTTTGCGGTGGCGACGCATGCCATGGTGACGTCCGCCGCCGTAGTCGCCGCCATCCCCGCGTGGCCGGGCGCCCGAGGTCGCGTCCGCGGTCGTTACCAGCGTCTGCGGAAGACGCTCCCCCTGGTGTGCGGTGCACCATAGCTCCCGCATGAACTCCCTCGCGAGCCTTGCGGTTTGGAGGTCCGCCTCCCGCCACGGCCCCGCAGAAAGAGAGGTCCTCCACAACCTCGAGATGGTTGCGCAGGTGTGTAGACGTGGCCGCTTGAGGTCGACCAGAAGCATCGTGGTGAGGTGGCTCCCCTCGTCGGGGTTCGTCACCGTGAGCCATACCTCCGGGGGGATGTCGCAGGGGTCGCCGCTCCATGCCCGTAAGGTCAAAGGACCTAGTGCTTGCTGCGACGACGGGTTTGTCTCCTCCGTAGTGTATCGCATGCCTCTTGCCCGGTGCCTTGGCAAAGAACATCTTCGCGCCCAAGAAGGCATTGGGATGCCTTCAATGCGGACCTTGACGCTGAACTCCCAGTTGACGTTGGTGGCGTAGCGGCGTTCGCTCCACTCGGCGAAGTGGAAGTCTCGCCTCGCCGGAGAGGATTCCCCGATTCACCAGCGCCGGCGGACCGGCCCAGGTCGGAGAAGGTGACGAGGTATGCTCGGGGAAGTGCTTGACCACCGAAAGTCGTCATGTCCCAGGTTCACCGACTACGGCGGGCGCCGACGAGGTGGTAGGGCTCCGAGTCGTGGCTGTTGCCGCTTGAGCCAAAGAACAACAGCTCTGTCGATCGGCTCGTCGCGGCGGCGGCGGATGGGGCGATGGCCGACACGCGCCTGTAAGGCGCCAGCCGGCCGGCTCTAGGGTCGCCCGGGTACCTAGCAGCCGCCATGGTTTCACGACCACGCACCACCTCCGTAAAGGAGCGGTGATCGGTCTTGCTGGAGATGAGTGAAGGGCTGTGCTTGGTGGAGGTGGAGTGGTTGTTCAACACGGTAGGCTTGGTTCTTTTATAGTGTGCCACGCTTCGTTTGGGGACGCATGCGGCAGCTCGGTGCCCGTGAGTGGAAGCATTTCCAAAGATCTAGGAGGAGAGTTGCAGTGACGAGCGAGGTGATTTGGTGAAAAACAATTAAAGCACTTGCCTTCCATCTTGCTTTTGAAGAACTCTGAGCCCCCCCCTGCTGTATGTCTTGGAAGATTGGAGCTTGGCGCGGTCTTCGATTTGGAGTCCGGTCTCTTCCGACGGTGCGATTTGGCCGGGCTTTGTCGTCGAATGTTTCGCGAAAATTCATCTGTGTTCGTTACAAAGAAAGGGATTCAAATTATAAGTAGACATTTGTTATGTGCGTTAGTGTGTACTCCCTCCGGTATAGAAAAAAGAATGTCGTTTTGGATAATGACACGGTCTCCAAAGTATAACTTTGACTTCATATTATTATAAAATACTCATCATAAGTGATATATTTATACTTTTATGAAAGTATTTTTCAAGACAAATCTATTCATATGGTTTTCATATTTTCAAACTCAACAATGTAAAAAGTTATTTATAATTTATGTTCCCAATATTTGATCAAAACCTTGTCCAAAACAACATTCTTTTTCTATACGGAGGAAGTATATATAGTACATAACCTCACCTACTCCACTCGTGTGTTACGGCTTGTTCAGTTGCAATGAAAATTGCAAATTTTTCAACTCTCTCTCCATCACATCAATTTCTACCCATATATATAGAGCATTAAATGTTAGTGAAAAAATAACTAATTACACAGTTTTATTGTAAATCACGAGACGAATCTTTTGAGTCTAGTTGGGCCACGATTGGACAATATTTACCAAATACAAATGAAATGCTACAGCTTGCTGGAATGCAACTTTTTCCACCAACCGAACATGGCCTTAGGCCTTGTTTAGATTACCCTCCAACTTCCAAGTTTTTTCACTCTCTCTCCATCACATCAATTTGTACCTACATGTAAAGAGTATTAAATATAAATAAAAAAAATAACTAATTACATAGTTTTGTTGTAAATCACGAGACGAATCTTTTGAGCCTAGTTGGGCCATGATTGGACAATATTTACCACAAACAAACGAAGTGCTTCTGAGGACTTTACAATCTCTCTCCTCTCACAAATTTGTTGCCGCATATAAAGAGTATTAAATATAAATAAAAAAATAAATAATTACATAGTTTTTGTTGTAAATCACGAGGCGAATCTTTTGAACCTACTTGGGCCACGATTGGACAATATTTACCAAATAAAAACGAAGTGCTACAGGAACCGTCCAAAAACTCACATGAAACTAAACAAGGCCTTAGTTTATAAGTTTGTAAAAAGTGACTCTTGCCACCACCTGTTTGGGTGCTGTTGAAAGCGTTAGCGTAATGACGAAGCAGAAGAACAGTCAAACTTTGTCTGACTGGCGCGAGCCGTCTCCTCCTTCCTTCCGGTCCTCTCCACTCTCCAGCTCGATTTTCTCGAGCTCAGTCAGGCAGCTAGCTACCCAGCTCTAAGATGATGTCGCCGTCGGCCAGCCCTGGCGAGAGTCCGACTCAGCAAGCGGGCAACGCCGCCGGCGTCCCTCCTCTGCCGGCTCATGTGGCACCCAACGCCGGCGCCGGCGCCGGCGTCGGCCCTCTTGAGGAGAGCTTGGGTCAGCAAGGCTCCGACTCCAGCGGCAATCGTTCGTCGCAGCGTCTCATAGACTTTCTGGGCTGTCGCCATGAAGGGAGTCAAATGGATGTTGTGGGCGGGCGAGAACGTGACGAGGACAGTCCGGATCTGCTTTTCCCACGAATTCGTCGACGAGGAAGGAGCTCACCATGTGCGTCTGGATCTTCACCATGGCGCTTGGATTCGAATTTGTGTACCAGATCATTGGCACCACTGCTAAGCCGACGCTCAACTTGACACTGCTGCTGGGGGCGATGCCTGCAGCAATAGGAGCCTCTGTGTTCATCATCTTTTGGGACAGGTAAATCCGTAAATCTGGGGCATACATATTGTTTCTGCATTTTATTGTACATAATACTACGTTTTCCTGGTTATGATGTTGGTACACAGTACACTGTTTCATTTTTCATAGTAGCCTAATCATAGCACGATTCATATTCTACAAATTAGTTTTATTACACGCGTAGGTACTTGTAACAAGAATTTACCGGTCTAGATGCTAATTAAAAGGACTAAACTAATTGCATAAGCGGTGACTAAATAGCAAGATGGATCTTTGAGTCCTAACTAGGTGAGTGCCCGTGCATTGCAACGGGATAACATTCATATGCCAGAAGTGATGAGTCAATGTAACCAACAATTTATTTCTCCATAAAATTTTCTAAGTGGCTGCTAGGTGTGTTATGGTCTTATAGGCGCCAAAGTAAGATGACGACGAGTAACATGGTGTCTAAGCTCACACCAGGATCACAGAAGTTGCTGTCAAACAGACACGAGAGATGTGGATTTTATTGCTTCAGTAGTCACTCGGCTATGTGACGACCAAGAGTGTACTCCCTGTATGAAATCATGTTTGAAATTAGGCCAGTTTGCAATGGATATGGACAATAGCACAGTCCCATGAGCTCTAAAAAATTTACATAGGATTTGGTTGCCCCATTAGCCCAACCTGATCAGGTTTCGTTCTCGTCTTCAAGGATGATACCCAGGTAGGCTAGCTTATGCAGCTCTTTTGCATTGAGTTGACATGACCATAAAAGCATTGGAATGTCACTCCACTAAAAGATGATGACGTATCTTCAGCTTCTCAAACAGAAAAGTAAGGAGAAATTTGGCAAAACTGATAATTCTCTAAAAAAATAGAATAATGGCAATAGTAGAGACTTATAATATATGGCAATTTAGGACCATGACAAACTATCATGTCAATGTGCACATAACTGGAGAAACTATGTAGCTTTTTTTATTGCTGTGATTTGACAAAATATGACAAGTATTTCACTTGGTTGATCCTCGGTCTCCATCTCTAAATAGCTTTGAAGGTCAAACATTTCATTATTCAAGCAGCCAGTTTCAATCAACTATTCTGATCTGAGAAGTTATTACCAAAATTTGATGTTTTACAAGATTTGGTGAGCTAGGACTTAGGATGAAAAGGCTCCGGAAGAGATTTGGTGAGCTACACAGAATTCAGTTTTCCTTGTAGGACATGCCAGATTTCTTCCAAATTCACAAGAGAGAAACAATCTAAAATCCACATGTATCATCAGCCGTAAAATATCCAACATACTTTTTTGCCCCATCGTCAACTATGCAGCAATGAGTTTGTTTGATTCAAGAATTAAATCCTTCACATTAAGCATTGTGAGAGCAAGCAAAAAAAAGACCATGTAAAATAACGAAGGGGTCAATACCTTATCTACTTGAACGAAAAAGGTACAGCCATGGTTACGACACGATATAATCCCAAAGGAAACATACTGAAACGTGTGATACTTTGTCATATTGGTTACTGAACATGTCCAATATGAGGGCCAAACATTTCACGTAAAACAAAGTTTATGTTGTGTAGCAACCCTGTGAGAAAATTAATAAATCATGCTTCCATTGTAACCTTCCATGAGACCGTGTTGTTTGTGCCCAAATAACTCTTGGTCAGAAAAAGGATCAAAAAAGAGTGGTGATTAACAGGTGCTGTCTTTGGCAAATATGAAACGATGGACAAACAAATAATTAGTTGAATTGTATTCAATGCAGTGGTTCAGTGAAATCAGACTAAATTGTTGCATATGCACCTCATAGTTTCAATAATAATTAACAACAAGAATGAACTGGATTGGATTAATTCAGTAGGTTACCTTCAGAGTTCCCACACGGTAGTTGTTCCAATGAAAGCAACAGCTGGATTAAATAAGACTCTATAAGAAATGTCAGAGCAAATTGCATCCTCGCCTCTCACATGCTGGTGCTGGGTTACAGGTGCTGAATGATTTCAATGCTGAAGAAACTCTGCATGCTCCTGCAGAATTGAGGACCAGTGGATTCTCAGAAACTTAAAGTGGAAATCAACTTACCATGTGCCCTCATTGAACTACAACATTATGTATTGTTCCTGTGCATTCTTGCAGTAACACAAAATATTATACTGACATCCAAATGGCACATTTGGCTAACCTGCACAATTAAAATTTAGTAGCTGGCATTGCATTGCATTTGCCCAAGTTGAAGTCATACAACATTGTGAGGCTGAAGTGCCAACAGAATTTCTAGCTAGCCATCCAGACAACACCCACTCAAAATATTCAGTTGTTAGGTGAGGTTGTCTAATTTAGATAGGAAAGATATAGAAAATTGCTTCGATTTACAGAAAGGGCACACACAGCAGACTAACAGCTCAAATATTTTCACATTTCCTAGTAGATTACGCCACAGAAGTCTATATCATCCATAATATCGGATCAAGCTAGAATAAACTTTTACCAAATTGTAATAGGTGGATATGATGCCAAAAAAAATTAGAGATATGAAATCAATGGTAACAGAAAAATGCTCAAAGGAAATTTGACTCACCTACTATGGCTTTCTTCTCAGCTTAGTTCTTTCTTCTTTTTCTTTGAACTATTCTGTACCAAAAAAAGGAAGCTGGTAATCACTGTGTATCCGTATTAGCAATTGGAAGAATGGTAATTGCCACAGGGAATAGAAGTTGAAAAGGCTAACTCTGATTAAGCAAGAATACACAAGAGGGACACATGAGTTTTGCACTTAGGACAAATGAAAGAGTGATGCATTAACAGCTGCACCTAGAATTTAGTGTATCAAAAAAAATAATATTATCGATACATATTTCAGGTTACATGTTTGGAAGCAGAAACACACAAGCAGAAACGCTACGGTGACATTTCAGAGATGTATATAAAAACAACCAAATAACTTTCGGTAAAAAAAAACTAAATGACGGTATTTTTTTCATAGTTTAAGTTTATAGAAATGCCACCAGCTCTGCCGTAAGGCTCCTCTGCAGCAATATAGATGCTAGCAGGTATAAGCCTACAACCATAATAGCAAACCCATAAGGCCATAAGTGTAACACCTTAACGTAATTGCATGTGATAGTTGTTGTTCAGTTAGGCAGGGATGAATGCAGATCTTTAACTAACACACCAGAGCATGATGATTAAGCTTGAAACAATTCAAATTGTCATGCAAAGCAAACCCAACAGAAGTTTCACGACCTGACAAACAACTGCTTGTCATCAACAAAAAACACAGTAATTCCATATTTCAAAAAATGACTTTTGAAATGTCTTGGCTGTTGAAGGTGCCCGACAGTTTAGTCAGCTGACCAACATGTCCTGAAGTGACATAATGGAGATGGGATCAGCATATTTAGGTAAAGACACCATCACAGACTGGAAAAAATCTGGACAGTTTGCATTCAAGGATCCAGAACAAAGGTGCTGCCTAACAAGTAAAAGATAAAGTTGCTCAGTACGATATACATACCTTAGGATATAATGAAAGTAAATGAATGGCATGGCTTGATGAACATTCATTTTTTAGTAGAATGAAACAACACAATCAATCTGTACTCAAAATACACAATCTATTGTACATCAATTTGTCGCAGTGATAGAAAAGCGCTCTAATCCTCCCACTCATCGACAAATAAAATAAAATAAGGAACATAAAGAATCAATAGCAGTAATAGGCTTGCAGAACCAAGATCTGATCCCACCGACAGATCAATCAGTAAATCTAGCTCCAATGGAGAGAAATCAAAACCTGACTTTAGTGTTAGGAATGGAAGAGACATAAGAATTCAAGAAAAGGACATGAACATGTACAGTGACCCATCCACACCCCATTTTTTATAATATGCAATCAGGAGCTCCCATCCACTTCTCCATTTGGGTTCAAATCACCTAACTGTTGGTAAAGAAACCAAAGATGAAAGAAGAGCACTACAGCCAATTGGTTTGAATCCTTTAGAAAATAATTAAAACAACAAGTTCTGCACTATACCTTTACTGGTATTTTCCATTCAAGTGCCTGCAGTGAGGAGCTTAGTGTTTTATTCTAGCCACAAATGACAATAAGCTGCCCAATTGGTTTTCCAATCTTCTTGATATGACCCATGCCCACTCCATCATCCCTTGCAAAAATCGACGAGCACCTGATAATTGGAATTTATTAACCAATCAATCGATATAGATCATCCATTTTAAAGTAAAAAAATTAATCAATACCACTAATCTCAAAGTAGATTGTGGTTTCATCAGGTTGCTGAAATCAAATTCCATAAATGAGTACTGTACAAGAAATGCCATGGAAAAATGCAAAATCATGTAGCAATGCAAGCCCCTGAGATGTAACTTTCAAAAAAATCAGCTTAACCCTCAAGGGCTTGAAGCATAGCTTAACAACTGACTTAAGAGCATCACTGTCGATACAGAAACAGGGTGCTTACATGGATAAGCATTAAGCAAATATCAATAAGCATTTAGCCTTAAGTACTGGACAGCTAGCTAGAAGTACTCGACAGCCTCAAGTGTTCGAGAAGGAAAATTCCTACTCCAATCAATTAATGAATCAGTAGGTACCACTGTCGAATGCCAACTTGCTCTTTAACTGAGTCTCCTTGAAAAGCGTTTTGCTATTAGAAAAACAAAAGAAACAAATCAAAGTATCCATACGTTGCGGTTGGAGCTCGGGCTGCCGTGCAGGTGCTCTCGGCCGCTCTCGGCAACCGGTGTCGTCTTGTCGCAGAACAAGCCACCGCCAATCTAGATCGCCCTTGCAGTCAGGCCGGGGATCTGGGCAGCGGGAACGGCGTCCCAGACAGCCGTGCAGCAGGGATGGGGGGCCACGGTAGTGGGGACGGCGTCCGCGACAGCAGGGATGGCGACCGCCGCGCTTCGAGCCCACACCACGCTCCCTGTCCCGGCGGCAAGCGCGAGCGGGGGGCGAGGCCCTGAATCTGGCAGCACGGGAAATATAAATGAGGTCCGCTGTTTGCCTTAGGAATGGCTTTGACGTCGCGGCGGCCCTGAAGCTAGACGCCGTCGTCGCCCGGATCCGCCCGCGACTGCCTCGATCCCCTCCCTGGCCTGGTCCGTCCTCCTCAATCGCGATGAGCGAGGAACGGCGGGCGCGGCGACGTGGGCGAGCGCGTGGAGAGGTGTGCGGGTGCAGCGGCGTGGGCGAGCGGGGAGAGAGGAGCGGCGTGCGGGAGGGAAGGAGGTGGCAGTCTGGTAGAAGGCCGCAGGGTGGGCGTCGTGCGCGGGGATGGCGGTTGCGTGGCCGCGCGATAGAGGGCGCTGTGTGGGGGGTGATTAGCGGCGTTTAGCGCTGGGTAGGGCGTGATTGCTGGGGGTTGCGGTGTAGACGGTCGTGCGTCTAATCGCCGGGCCCCACCTATGTTTCCGGCCGGTTTGGCCGGTTACCGACCAAACCGGACCGCACCGGTTCGGTTTGGCAGACCGGCTCAAACCGCTAGGGTTTTTTAAATTTGAAATTTGAATTTAAGAAAAAAAAATTCTAGAAAAATTCCTAAAAATAGTTCATGATTTATAGAATCCAATGGTGTCAAAATTTTTCAAATTTGAGTTCATTTAGTATTTATTTAGACGTTTAGAAGTTTGAAAAAAAAAGAAAAAGAAAAAAAAGAGCCGGCCCATTAAGGCCCATTAAATCATGAAGGTCGAAAAATATACTAAACGCACTCAAATTTGAAAATTTTTGACATCATTGGATTCTATAAATCATGAAGTATTTTTAAAAAAAATTTTCTAGCATTTTTTAAAAACATTTTTCATTTTTCATTTGAAAAATTTTGACATCATTGGATTACCGACCCCGTGCTCTAACCGCCCGGTAATCGCTACTAACCGGCCGGTTAGCCTGTCAGAACCGCTTGAACTAAGTCTACTTCAAAATTCAAATTTGGAATTTGAATTCGGCCGGTTTTTTTCGGTAATCGATTTATACTGCGGTAGGTTAATTAAACCCAAGTGGCCGGTGGTTCCCATGAAACGAAACGGTAAAAAAAACCACCGCCCCACACTCGGCGCGGGATGGAAAAATAGTCGGGCGAAGTCCGGCTTTAAGTCTTTCGTCTGCCGGTAGATGTTGACACTTTGTAATTTTTAGTTGTACAAGATTAGACTATGAGTAGCTTATATGATGCTATAGTAAACATGAGCTCATCAAGAGCTAATTAGGATTAATAGATCCGTCTCGCCAATTAGTCACCCCTTATGTGATTAGTTTTGAAATTAGTTCACATTTAGGCCTACTAATTCGCATCCAAATTTAGTGCTAATTTTTAGTGGTTGAGATCCAAACATGAATTTGTTCCCGTGTAATGCACATAAGCTTCCCCAAGATACACAGATAATCATATTTATACAGCTGTACTAGTCAATGTTTAGTAAAACTCAAGTTTTCCAAAATACAAAAGTTAGTCAAAGTATATGCATGCTTAGAGTACCCAGGCTCCACCAAATAGATTTAAAATAATTTTAGATCATACTAATTTCATGCCGATCGACAGTATACTATAAGAGAAAGAAATGAAAAAAAACTATTTTTAAAGACTTCATCATGCTTTTTCTTAACCATGAAGCCCTGAGGACACACAAATTTCTTCTATTTACTTATTTTTTATCAACAATTAATTTTTGTCCTGAGTTTTGTCACATGTTATTCTTCCTAGCTAGACCAATGATCAATTAATCTACTAGCCGGGGGTCAAGTTTGCACACTGTTGTTTTCACCAAAAAAAAATTTGCACACTGATGCTGGTTCGTTGGAGCTAGTTCATGTTTAGGGGATGTTTAATACCGGGCTAAACTTTAGTTACCTGAAATTTAGTCTTGGGCCACGCCATCCAAACAAGTGAACAAGTGAACTGATTTTTAGTCCACACTCTCTATTCCAAATTATAAGTTAAGATTTTGCAATTAGAAGATCCAACCTCTCTCCCCTATCCATTTTAAAGGCATTGGTAATCCCAGTTATTTGGACCGGACCGGATCGGCGGTCCGACCGGTAAAAAGACCGAACGAGCCTCTACCGGTGCCGTTCACTTAAAAGACCGTCCATGCAATTGAACCGCTAAAAACCGGTTGAACCGGCCGGTTTTTTATGAAAAACCGTGAACCGCCGGTTCTGCTTTGAACCGCTCCGGTTTGGGGAATCACCGTCTGGCTGGTGCGTGGATCGGCGTGTGATCGTCCCCGTGTGTGCAACCGGCAAGGCCCGGATCGTCTGCTACCGCCGCGATGCTTTGTTGTTGTTCTCGGCGTTTGAGCGTGATTTCGGGACGTGCGTGCGTGCGTACAGGTACCTTTTTGAACCCGTGCGTACGGCACTTGGCTGCAGACTCCATGGTCCATGCTCCATGCTTTTGCTTTGGACACTTTTTTATTTCAAAATTTAATATATTTTTCACTGGATCCGTATAATGCATAAATAAATAATATATATATCTTAATCACTTTGACGAGCTCTTCATAGTGATACATTTTATCCCAATATTTGATTTTTTTCCAAAAGGGAGTATTTATTAAGTTACTATTTTCCTCACACGCCTAGCCTTTCTCAAATTATATCATCTATCTCTATATATTTCCATCTGTCAATTAGTAAATTATATATATATATATATATATATATATATATATATATATATATATATATATATATATACCGGTTCAAAGTATTTATTGCCGGTTCGATTTAACCGGTTCAAAATAATTGAACCGACGGTTCAACCGGTTCTAAACGGTCGGACCAATGAACCATTAAACCGACAGCCTCACCGGTTCGATCTCCGGGTTCGGTCCTAATAACTTGGTTGGTAATCTGTTGGGAGAGAAGTAAAAGGTAAACACAATAGGAGATCACTTATATAGACTTTTAGAACATGTGAGATAAGAATTTTTTTTATAATATGTTGGAGATGCTCTAACAACCAGTCCTAGCAGAATTGCCACACAAATTAGGTTCTTTGTCACTTCTTATAATTCCTGCCACATGGTTTTGTTCTTGAACTTCTCATAATGCTGCTGTTGTGTGCTCTTTTGTGTATTTGTACATTTGAGTGGCATTCTAGATTCCAACCATGTCATCTAGAACTCAGAGTTGAAATATATATGTCATTAATGATTAGGGATTGTGCAACAAGCTAAATGATAATGTCCTAGTGTTAATAATTCATCTTAGCCTTACACATACACAATTGAATGTTTTTTTAAAAAAAATAGGAAAGTCCTAAAAGGATCATCGATTAGTCAAAATGGATGGTGCTGTTATTTGTGAAGATTATTTGCTAATTTGAAGACGTTTTGGCATCTAGACGAAAGATATCTTTTCAATCCCTATCTGTTTTATTTAAGTCGGGTTGCATGTAGTAACATCATATTATACTGTAAAATTTATGTCTTTTAGCAGTTCAGTTGGGGCCTATATTTTAAAATTTGACAAAGGGCCTCTTAATTTTCTTGGACAGGCTTGAGCCCCTAACACAGGGTAAAACCTTAGCTTACTGTTTCATGTCACCTTTGAGGCAACTTAGACCCATCTTATTTTGTCAATTAATCAATTATATGGCTTCCTACAAGTGATGAGTGGTAATCAGCCCAAGCAAATGTATAGTAACTCGTGTTTGTTGCTTGGACTCCACCTTTACAGATCTGGCGCACCCCTGGGCGAAGAGCTGCCAGATGTACCTGGGGACGAAGAACTGCCAGATGTGTAGATCAAAGAGTAATCAGTTCTGAAGATTGATCTTCCACGGTTGGTTAAGTTATTTTGGATCTACCGTCTGTATATGTATGTATTGTGCTAATGTGTAGATGCAATACTGGACTAGTGTTTATTGTGCTAATGTATAGATGCAATCAGGGTTTTAAAAACCGTTCGGTAACCGGCCGGTTTGACCGGTTACCGACCTTACCGGGCCGGACCGGTTCGGTTTTTGGACCGTTCAAACCGCTAGGGTTTTTCAAATTTGAAATTTGAAATTTGAAAAAAAAAATTCTAAAAAAAATTCTAAAAATAGTTCATGATTTATTGAATCCAATGGTGTCAAAATTTTTCAAATTTGAGTTCGTTTAGTATTTATTTAGACGTTTAGAAGTTTGAAAAAAAAAAAAAAAAAGAAAAAAAGAGCCGCCCATTAAGGCCCATTAAATCATGAAGGTCGAAAAATATATTAAACGCACTCAAATTTGAAAAATTTTGACATCATTGGATTCTATAAATCATGAAGTATTTTTAAAAAAATTTTCTAGCATTTTTTAAAATATTTTTTTTATTTTTCATTTGAAAAATTTTGACATCATTGGATTACCGACCGTAAACCGTCTAACCGACCGGTAAACCGATTCTTACCGCTTTGAACTACGCCGGCTTTAAAATTTAAATTTAAAATTTGAATTCGGCCGGTATAAATCGGCCGGTTACCCGTTACCGGACGCCGGCGGTTTGGTTGTCCGGAACGGTAAGTAAAACCCTGGATGCAATACTGAATTGGTGTTTAAAGAATCTCCCACATCTGGGTAATCATGGACTTTGTGTGTTGGTTGCACGCAGTAGACAGAAGCCCAGGCTGATAAGAAGCCTGACTAGTTCTGGGCCTCAAGCGAACTGTCCTGGCCCATCGATAAATATTGTGTATCCTTCCTTTCAAGTTTCAACCTTCGAAACATCGTCACCTAGAGTACTAGACAGCATGTAGAAAAAAAAAATTAGTATCTGCAACAACTCCACAAATTTGTGTGGTTAAAAATGGTAAGTTCTGCAAACAAGAAAAGGTCTAATTTGCACTAGTTTTTGGTGTGAAAAGACGTAGAGTGTTTGAAGTTATAATCTGCTACACCCCTAACGTTTTTTAAGCAAATGTCATGTTTGGATTTCTTCTGAAAGTCTGATAAAAACAGTACATACTTTGAAACCAAAGAAAGACGTAGAGTAGTAGTTTTCTGGATTTTTCTGCCCACCGGACATTAGTCGTAGGATGACAAATTCTTACCACTTGCCATTTGCAAAAATGTCATTTTAATATATATAAACAAAAGATGTGTATTTACCAGTTCAACTTTAGGTAACATCTTTGAAACCAAAGAAAGCAAGTCTTGCTAGGCCTACTACTATCAAACCCGTTTAATCTGCGAAAGGATTAAGAAATTGCTCGTTTGGAACACGGCTTCAAAAATCGTGGCATCTTTTTATTCGTAGACATTTCCTAACAGAAATCATAAGCTGTACTCAGCTTGTTACTGCGTAGGTATTTCCTAACAGAAATCATAGTCAAATCTGTACTGCGATCATGTCTAAAACATCTAGCTGTATTTTTGAACATTTGCCTCGATACGATTTCAGGTAACTGAAGTGGTAGAGGACACAGGCATCCGAGGACTAGGAAAGAGAAACAAATATATCATCGACACATTGCATCTTGCTGAACGAGTTTTTTGAGCAAGCTGTTCAGAACAAGCACGAATGAGAAGCCCACGCAAAGCAACGAAGCACTATCACGCAATCCAACAGTGTAACGATTCTCAGGGCAGCAGACGCCGAGAACCGGTTTCAGAACCAACAGGTATTTTGTTTCAGTATTCTTGTGTCTCTCGAAAGCTCCCTTCCCCATCTACAGTTGAGAGAGGCGATCCCGGGTGCTCCGTCCCCCGCCGGGGGAGACGGCGGTCTTCCCCGCTTCCGATGGCCTTCGGGCCTCCGTGAGGTGGTGAAGACCGTGGTTCTCTCCCCGGTAGGAGGTTTGGGTCCTAGTATATCTAGGTTAGGGTTCCTGGCGGCGGCGGCGGCGTCAAGATGGAATAACGTCCTCTCGTGCTCTTCCCCGTTTCGGCGACGCTCTTCTCCGGCATCGGCGGCGAGCGCGTGGAGATGAGATCTGGTCTCGGATCTTGTACAGGAGTCCGAGTTCGCCTGTGTTCCGTCGTTTCGGCGAGGCGGCGGTTCCGGCGGCTCTTCCCTTCCAGGATGCAGTGGTGGCTGCGGGTTCTCTGGTATGGCGGCGGATCCAGCTCTTCTTCCCTTCGGCGGTGGCCGACGGCGAGTTTGGGTCCCAGGCAGGAGCTTGGGGGGGATCCCCGGCCGATGGTCCTTCAAATTGCTTTAATCGATTGCGGCTCTTTTCAAAGCCTTTGTGCGATGGGGTTCCTCTACTCCGGTGTGGACTCCGTGTCTTCTCCAGCGACGGCGGTTGGCGTTCACGACGGCGGCGTTCGGCGCTGGCGTTTCTGGAAGTCGGTGGGGAGCATAGGGCCTAGGGTTGTTTCTGTAATTTTCGTATTTGCCAGGGGCCTTTGTGCAAGATTGGTGGGACAGCTGTCCATGTATCCTGCTAGTACATATCTGTATTTGTACGCGTCTTTGTATGGTTTCCTTATCCAGTAATACAGATATGTATTATCAAAAAAAAAAAGCATACAGATTATGCAACATAAGTTTCATATATTCACACAAAAAGATCACAAATATCTACATGCGCTTCCTGACAGCAGCCCAAGATCTCGTCCCTTCCAAAGTAGTAGAACCGTGGATTCACAATTCTCAGCAATTGGTGTTCTTGAGATCACAGCATATATAAAAGGCAGAATAGTCCCAAATCTCATAACACAGCTAAAACAAAAATCCATGCTTTCAGAGCAGACTGTCCAGGTTTAATGTTCCTCTACCTAAAAATACTTTGCACCATGACCATTATACGTATCTGATCAAGATCACAACATTAGCAACCCAGAGTCTAGCACAAAGCAGAACACTAATACATGTCAAACTGAATGTGCCTCGCGCATGACCACAGCAGAATCAAATTCATCATCATAAATTAAGTGATAGAATGCAAGATACCATACACTGATAGAAAGAATCTCCTGTGAAGGCTACTAGAATAGAACCTACAACAATAAGAACTACTCCCTCCGTTTCAATGTAGGAGTCAAGGATTGGGTTTTGTTCTTTGGGTCACAGACTACCACATTGTTGCATCAATCCCACACAATTTGTCGTATCAGAGAAATACCAAACATCTACCCATAATAAATTGTTGTATCAATCTCACACAATTAGGCGTATCCAACAAATACCAAACATCTACCCATAAGAAATGCATATATACCAGTATCAATTAAGGATCACAGCTTGCAAGATATAACGCGACAATATATCAGAAATATTTGAAGGAATTGAACTCACATTCGTTACCAAGTGCACAAAACCGGGGTCTCATATAAATCATAAGACACTGTCTCACAACACATGATCCACGAAAAATTTAGAAATTTCCTTAGCACAGATAGATGAAAACAAGATGCAAAAAGACCTATGCGGTGAGCAGGACGGCGCCTCCGGCAGCCTTAATCTTCTTCTCGGCGACCTTGGAGATGAGCTTGGCCTTGACGACGATGGGCTTGGGCGGCAGCACCCCCTTGCCGAGCACCTTGAAGTAGCCGAACTGCGTCACGTCGATGAGCGGGGCCTTGTCCGCACCGGTCGCCTCCGCGGCCTTGTCGGCGGGCACCATCGACCAGAGCCGCTCGACGTTGACCGAGGGGCAGTAGAACTTGTTGCGGAGCTTGTGGAAGTAGCGCATGCCGACCTTGCCGAAGTAGCCCGGGTGGTACTTGTCGAAGAGGATGCGGTGGTGGTGCATGCCTCCGGCGTTACCGCGACCTCCCGGGTGCTTCCGGTGCTTGCCGATGCGGCCGTGCCCCGCCGACACGTGCCCACGCTTCTTTCGGTTCTTCTTCAGGCTCGTCGTCATCGCCGCCGCTCGCCGCTCGACGCCGCCGGCTGTTGGGGTTGGAGGGGGAAGAAGTGGTGGCAGGAAACCCTAGGAGGGGAAGATGTTATGTTTCTTATAAGGCGAGCACGTGGCGTGACCGCCGTCGGATGGGGAGGTGGGGCATCTTGGACCGTTGGATTTAATGGGCCATCGATGTTGCTTCCTGCTAGGGTTTTGCTTTGGGCTGCAACTGGGTTCATTTTGGGCTGAACTTGGGATTTTGCTCCTGTGCTTTTTCCTCCCTGAATTTTAAAATCGGACACAGTCTTTCTCAACTTTTTAAACCATACGTTTTACCTCCTTTGAGTGGTTTTCGATGGTGGTTTTCTTATAGTGAAAGTGGTTTTTTGTTTTTTTCTTTTTTATTTATTTTGGCTAAATTTTGAAAAATTATAGTAAATCACAAAAAATTCATAAAATAGAAAATCTAATTTTATTGTACTCCACCCGAGTAGATCTATGCAAAGTGAATATATAATAGGGTATGTTTTAATAAAAAGTTTTTGTTAGTAGTTTTTTTTTTTATTTATTTCGGCTGAATATTTAAAAAAATATAGTAAATCACTAAAAAATCATAAAATAGAAAATCCATTTTTGTTGGACTCTGCATGAGTAAGTCTACAAAGTGAATATATAATATGGTATGCTTTAGTTCAACAAAATAATTATAGAAGCTACAGTTATAAATTATTTTAATTAATTACAGAAAAGTATAGATCGAAAGTTACAACAAGAATTCTATACTAAAGTATATCATATTATATGTTCATTTGTAGATCTACTCATGTGGAGTCTAAAAAAATTAGATTTTCTATTTTATGATTTTTTTCTGTGATTTACTATAATTTTTCAAAGGTTCAGCCAAAATAAATAAAAAAGAAAAAGACTAGCAAAAACTTTATACTAAAACATATCATATTATATATTCACTATCGATATCTACTCATGTAGAGTCCAACAAAATTAGATTTTTTATTTTATATGATTTTTCAAAAATTCATCTGAAATAAATAAAAAAGAAAAAGACAAAACCATTATTACTGTAGCAAAACCACCATCAAAACCACTCCAGGGAAGTAAAGCGCATGGTTTGAAAAGTTGAAGGAGACTATTTGTCCGGTTTTAGAGTTCAGGGAGTAAAAATAGACTTTTACAAAAATTGAGGGAAGAAAATTAGACATTTTCCGATATAATATACTGGGCCGATGAATAAGAGTGCCCTGGGCAGTCTCGCCTGGGCTTCGGCAGCTAGCGGAAGCGAGTTTTCCATCAGGCGTTCGTCTAATCAAAACAACCCCAATGCGTTTGTCAACTTTGTTTGGCACATGCCAGATTTCATTCAGACAGCATCGCCAATCATCATCGTCAGCATGCATGTCCTTGGTAGCCACGTGTTCGAGATCAACATGGAAGACAAACATGGATCAAGGATCCCGTTATGATACTTGCCAAATGTTTTTACACTACAAGAATGTGAGAAGCTCTAGGGTGTGAGTTTGACTCCTAACCTTCACATGCGCAGCTTTGCGCGTTGAAAAAAAAAATCTCCTCACCTATCCTACACCAAAACATAAGTTTAAGGTGAGAGTTTTCTCGGTTTATGTGAGAAGATATTCTCAAACACAGATCCTTATGGCTATCAAGTTATTTTAATTGTTTTCTAATCAACATTTTTGGGACAACAATGAACATGGCAGATGACCGCTTTGTCTACAGTCCCACACAAGTTGCTATGCATGCTTTGGACGGTTGAATTGTCATCTCTTGGTTTAGTGGTATGGTCACCATGTTCACTGGTCAGATTTAGATTTGGTCTCATGCTCTAGAGTTAGTATCAAGATTGTACTTACATTTTATCAAGACAGTACATGCTTTTCTATACTACTACCTGCTCCACTAGTCGAACCTAGGCTTTAACCGGAAAAGAAGGAACGCAAGACAGTGGATGCCATCAAGCCATGGTTGGGTCAACATTGTAACACTCATCAAAGCCTTAAGCATTTGTCTCGCTATGATTTCGGATGTCGTGGCTTCCCAATTTGTGGTCTTTGTAAGTCTAAAGTTAAGATTATAATGCAATAAGTTGAGATGAATGTGTATATATTCATAGAGATGGCTGTTTGTGTGTTTTGAACACCTATTCCCTCCGTCTCATGGACTTTGTCGTTAAAAAACCGTGTCCGCCTCACAGACACGGTTTTCAAGTGACAAACTCTATGGAACAGAAGGAGTACATAATACTGTGTAATAAAAAAAAGATTAGGATGCAATTCTCTCCTCTCAAAAAAAGAAGGGAAGACGAGTTCCGTAGGACAAAGATGGAAGTGGCCGAGTTCCGGATGACGTGGCATCGGTCAACAACCCTTTACTTTACCATGGCATAGGTGCGGTTCAGCAGCCTCACAAAACAGATGGGCCGGCCGGTTGATGAGTTGGCCAAACATCGCCACCGCCGCCCGACAAAGACAAAGGCAAACGAAGAGAGGAAAATGTACAGCTTGTTCAAATGGGCTGAAATTCAGCCTGGGCTACAGGCTGGGATGGCTGAACCTGCTGGAATCTAGCACACACACCCGGAAATGCTGAATTCCAGCCACCATTCAAATTTAAACGTCCATGCCATTTAAAATATGACGGCAAACACATATGCTAAACGTCGAAGCACGCCAATGCAATCAAAACTGGCTTACAAGCAAATCAAAGCCATCCAGTGAACCAATATATCAGCACAAGCCACCACCATTTTTCATAACTCCTAGCCAGGATAACTCAACAACATGTCAACACAAGTCCAAATCATTACAACACCATATTCAATTCATAGTAGATGCCCGGTTAGTACCTAACTCTCAATTGCCTACCAGCGCTTGAAGCATACAACTTCGTGCACCAAAATACATGAGTATACTACAATCAACCCGTCTACAAAAAAAGCTTTCCAAGTAGCGGCATAAACCGGATTCATCATACACGCCTAGCTAGGTAGCCTATAGCGGCAATACACATACACAAATGTCGCCTTTTTTTACAAGTTACACACACGACATTGCTACTCTTTGCTACTAGTCCATTCTACATCTACCATGTACAAAATAGTGGCCTCCTTTGAGGCACAGACTTGCCTGCAGGTGCATCATCCCCTTCTTGCTACCCTGCAATTGTAAATATTACCACCAATGTCATTTCAATTGCACTACATGCTTCACAAAGGTACCATGAAACAACCATAATACATTTCTGGAAATCATCTACATGTTACCTTACCTTCATTCACTTGTTTTCTACCTGGAGAGCTACAGCTATAATTTGCCTCAGCGCTGGAATACTCATCTCAGCGCTGTCAGCCACCCATTGAGACAACTTGTATGGCGGCTTCCTGCTGCGCTTACGCCACATCAGGAAGTTCTCCAATGCACAACATGCAGCAACCATCTTAGATTGCTTATCCCTGCAGTACAACTGCATCTCATATAGGATATGCCACCTACCTTTCAGCACCCCAAACCGCCGTTCAATAATATTTCTCAGCTTTTGAATGTGCACGGTTAAATCTTTCCTCTAAACTCAATGATTCACTGTCAACTCCTTCAAAGTCATAGCGATGGTACCTTGTATTCCTGTAAGGAGGCAAGAAACCGGTCATGTCCATGTATCTAGCATCCGCCAAATAGTACCTACCTGTCCAAGCACAACACAACCATTAGGTTTAAATACAATGTTGCAAACTCAGGTTTACTTATGTTGTACGAGTCCATTACCTGGCGGCGGATGCGGGAAGTTTGGCTCCCTCCTGCACGCTTGAAGCACTGCCATGTCATGGCATGCCCCAGCCATTCCAGTACCCACAAATACAAACTTGCCTGACATGTCCACTATCACACATACGTTAAGGCTTGGATCCTGTTTCCTATTCGTGCAATCACTTTTCCAATTCTTCCTAGCCCTGATTTTCACATGCGTGCCGTCGATAGCCCCAATGTAGCCATCAAACCATGGATAATATTTGGATAGGTTACCATCCACTCCCTGATAGTAAGGATCATCGGGAACTAACACAGTGTTAGCCCACTGAAACACAACCTCAAGCACCTCTGTAACCTCAGTACTAAGAGTCCCTATTGATCTTTCTAGTCTGTCTTTCCCTTCCCTAACAGCTCCGTGCTATGCTGCAGTCCACAAAAAAATAGTCAGTGCTTCCATGGAGGAGCACCTACTTGTTGCTGGCAGGCCGAAGTTGAGTAGGATGTCATGCAACATAATGAATTCGTGGGTGTACAGGCGGAAGTTGATACGGCACCTTTCTGGATCTGCTAGTGATTGTTCCACCCACTCCGCACCTTGAAGTTTGCATCCACGCCAATGAGGAGTTCGCAGATGCCGCAATTTGGTAAGCAACCACTCCATCCTTTTCAGGAGCACAGCTGCTTTTTTCAAGGTTGTAATGGACTGCTCCGCTACAGAATCGGACGACTCTTCATCGGTGCACTCTGATTCATCAGTGCTGCTCATCTGCACACATCAAAGTACCTCCCCTAAGGGATTAAAAATGCAAATGCCAGACTTGGATCAATAATAGCAGAAGAAGCACAAACATACCTTTCACATGCAATTTCCGTTACACTGTCCGACCTTGTTATGCTTTGCATTAATCGTATGGGAAATTAGCGCATTTACGGTGACAGATTAACATTTAAGACATACTACATAATGACATTACAACCAAACTCACAATTTACATGCACAGATATGGTTCCAAATGCATTTATTACAAAACTTAGAGTTTCAGCAAGCAACTTTGAAATCCAATATTACAACAACGAAGCATTTCAACACATAGTTCAAACCATACATGATACACACCACGCCGACGTTGGACCGTCTTTATTACAAACTCTCCTTGCTCACAAGCTCCCGTTACACAGATACAATTACAAACTGGCCACACCGATTTACTTGGACTTCGAAGAACAGTTCAACTCCCATGCAGCTCTCACCCAGGCTTCACGACCCTCTTTAGTTTTGAGCGTAAAAAAAGTCTTACGATGCTCCTTATGCGTGCAAAGGGCTATTGTATGAGCGTAGTCTGGATCCGACTCGCTCTTTCCATCTTCAGTCAAAATCTTTGCAATGACGTATATGTCGTTGCTCTGACTAGATTTAGAAATGCTCCTCTTATGCTCTTTTATGACGTCGCTAATCTAGTTGCAGCAGTTCTGCACGGACTCCTCCTATAGACTTGGCGGCCTTACCCTTCCACCCTGGGCTATTCATAGAAGTATCTACGTTGAGCCTCCTACCCCGGGGTTGGCGGTTAGGTGTGCCCTGAGGTGATATAGGGCTGGGGCTGCGTGGTGTAGCAGGGCTCCAACCTTGTCGATACGGGACATAGACGGTTACTCACCAGCACGGCTCCCGTCAGGACAAGAGCAAGAAGGACGGATCTGAGTAGAATACGGACCATCCTAGTTAGACGAATAGAAAGTAACCTCTCAGAATCGAACGTAACACTTCCTATGGATCCGACTAGGATTAGAAACCATAACTCTGGCTCTTTTCCTCTTATAAAAAAGAGCCAGAGCACCCTCTTTTGTAACAAACGAGCAACACACAATCATACATCAATCCAACGTAAAAGGCCAAGGCCGACTGGAGTAGAGCTTTTACTTAGGGCTCGAACCCGGGATAAACCGTGTGTCTCTTGCGTGAAACCGCCGAAGTTCTAGTCGGATTCGCCGAGGTCCGAATCAATCGCTACGGAAACCCCGTGGCGTGGCTATCGATGGTCAAACACCGACGGGGCGCCCCGTAGGGGTTTCGGCGAAATCAACGTCAAAGGCTCGACGGACCTACGATGATGATTTTTTCGACGGGATCAACCTTCGCTTTTTTTGGTCCATGGGGCGTATCGAACAAGGAATTCTCCATGGTCGACTACTTCGAGAACCCGAAATGAATACAAAGAAATTTTTTCAAGACTCAAGCTCACAGAGGAAGTCAAGACCCAAATATACAAGACAAGCCGAAGTTCTTTTCACTACGGTTTCAACAACTCGACACGAATATATCGTAATATCACTCGAAAGCAATGGAATCTTACGACCTCGACCAATGGGACATCTTCAAATAAGATAAGTACTCTACCTTCCTTCCTTTTCAATACGGTAAACCTCTAGAAGGAGAAGAACTCGACCATCCACCCAATACGCACGAAGAAGTCTTCATGATAAGGCAACCTTTAGTACCACCCAAATCTAACCCGACTACGTATCTTCGAAAGAATCGAAGTCGATATTCCAAAGAAATTCCGTCACAAGAGAAGGAGAGACCGACAAAATTTAATGCAAAGAAGAGAAAGAAGAAACAAGAAAAAAAAGGAGGAAGAAGAAACCGAGTTCATGAACGAAGAGAAGCATGGCGCAAATATGAAGAAGAGCTAGCCGAGTACAATCAAAAAAAGAATCAAAAAGAAGCCAAGAAAGACGAACTACGGCAAGGACAAGGCTTGATCCTATTAACAAGATACAAGAGTTAATCAATGAAATCGACGCCATACAACGACCAAGTGAAGAACAAGCCGTGCTTAGAAGTCTACTCGGGGATACCGCAAAAGGATACAAGACGACCGAGTACCTCCCCGACACATACCATCCGAACGGACAAGTCAAAGAACTCGGCGGATTTCCGCTTTCGAAAGATTATCAACTCCAAATCATGAGAGAAGAGCTCAACCTCGTCACGATTGGACGTAAAAAAATGGGGAAAAACAGGGAAGATCTCCGACACCACCCGTAAGTCCCCACATGATTATTTCAAGATACGACGGCCAAAGCGTATTCCGACTACAAAGCGTAAAAAGTACTCGACAGATTTCCTTGCTTCAAGAAGACTACTCACAACCAAACTACCTCACAAATTCAAACCATCCAATCATTCAAAATATGATGGCAAGACTGAACCAATGCAATGGCTTAGGATTTATTCTCAATCTATAGAACTAGCCGAGGCGATGACGATATAAAAGCCTTATTTTTCCCAATGGCCCCGAAACATTACCACTCCAAAGGTTCGATAAGTTACGACCGGATCTATCAAAGCATGGGGCGACCTCCAAAAAGCCTTTTGCGAGAATTTTACAGGGATACCGATCCACCCAATAACGCAAGTTTGAAGTTGAAAGGTTTAAAGCAAAATCTAGGAGAAAGCCTCGAGAGACTTCTATAGAAGATTTGGAGAACTCGTGAGCGCAAGTACATGACATCACCGAGAGAGAAGTAATAGAAGCATTTTCATACGGCTTAAAAGTAAGATGGATGTTTCACGATTTCTTAAAGAAAACCCCTGACAAACGAGGAGTTCAAAAGAACAAATTGAAAAGATGATTACAGCAGAAGAAAAGACAAGAGAAAGATTTCCGACAAATGTAAACAACTCGAAAGGAGAAACAACACGCATGTAAGAAACAACCCGAACGATCAAAACAACACAAGATGGAACAACCAAAACAACTCGGGTTATCATGACAACTCGAGATACCGTGATAACTCAAGGTATCAAGACAACTCAAGAAGATGGAACATTCAAGACAAATGACAAGAATTCTACAACAAAAGAGATATTCCGACAACATGGTGGCATCCACCGAAAGAAAGAAATTCTACCCTACAAGAAGATTTGAAGACCTCGAAAATATAAAAAATGCATCTATCATCCAACAGAATCCACCCAATGGGAGAGTGTCGCATCTTTCAAGAAAAAATATGAGAAAAGACAAACAAGACAAGGAAGAGAATAAAGAGAAAAAAGAAGAAGACAACACAACCGATAACGGTTTTCAAAATCCAAGAGCAACAAGATCGCAATATTCTCGTGAGTACCCTGTTGTAGGAGCAAACAAGAAGACAAGCTTGCTTGGCGAACAATTATGGCAGCAGAGAGCCAAAGAACACCCGATATTTAAACCGGTCATAATATCCAATTCAGTTCTCACGGAAGACCAATGGACAAGTGTTGGGAACGCAGGACTATATCCATTAGTACTTGGACCAACAATTGCCGCCATACCAAGAACCAAAGTACTCATCGATGGGGGGACAGGACTCAACATCATATTTGCGCATGTACACCTCAAGAAAATGGGAATGTAATTCTCAAAAATGATCACACCTACAAGCGTACCATTTTATGGGATAGTACCCTGCAGACCAGCTATGCCTCTTGGACAGATTACACTTCCAAAGAACATTTGGAACTCCCACAAATTACGTGACGTAACTCATCAAATTTGAAGTTGCAGATTTTGAATCATCATATCATGCGATATTAGGAAGACCAAAGACTAGCAAAATTCTTGGCTATACCACACTATCCATATCTACTACTCAAGATGCCAGACCACACGGAGTACTCTCTCTCGAGGAGACCTAAAAAGAGCCTATGAATGCGATGTACAAGCAATACAAATATCCTCAAGAGTACAAGGTGAAATCAACTTCGGCAAAGAGCGTAAATAAAAAACGAAGAACTAGAGATACCAAAAAAAAAACAAAGTACACTCACCACAAATGAAGGAGTGGGCACCAAAAAGATTGATCTAGGAACAAAAGATCCATCAAAGATCGCCACAATCACAACACACCGCCTATCAAATAGGAACTCGCGCCACCAACTTCTTACGGACAACAAGGATATATTTGCCCGAAAACCAAAGCAGATATGCCCTGAGTCCCAAGGGAGTTGGTCGAGCACAAAATTGAAGTCAACAAAGGAGCAAGACCGATCAAACAAAGACTACGACGTTTTTTTCACCGCACAAGAAGGAAGCGATAAAAAAAGAAATAGCCCGACTACTAGCAAAGCCAGGTTCATTAAAGAAATCTTACACCCGCATTGGTTGGCAAATCCTATTCGTACACAAAAAAGAACACGATGAATGGCGTATGTGTGTCGACTACACGGACCTTAACAAACATTGTCCAAAGGACCCTTTCGGATTACCAAGAATTGATCGATAGTGGATTCAACAAAGGGATCAGCTCTATTATCCTTTCTAGATTGCTACTCGATATCACCGGATTGCACTAAAAGAAGAAGACCAAAGCAAAACTTCTTTCATTACACCTTTCGACGCCTATTGTTACAAAACAATGTCTTTTGGACTCAAAAATGCAGGAGCAACATACCAAAGAGCAATCCGCACTTGTTTGGGAGATCAAATTGGAAAGAACGTGGAAGCATATATAGATGACGTGAAGTCGTCAAAACAAAGAACCCGTATTCTTTGATTGAAGATCTACAACAAACTTTCAACAATCTCAAAAGATGGAAGTGGAAACTTAACCCCAACAAATATGTATTTGGCGTATCATCGGGACAACTACTCGGATTTCTAGTCACCCAAAGAGGAATTGAAGCAAGCACAAAACAAATCAAGGCAATAACCGACATGAGCCCACCAAAGAGATATCAAGGAACTACGAAACTAACAAAGTTGCATGGCAAAGACTCAACAGATTCATCTCTAGATCGGGGGAAAAAGGCTTACCTTTTTTTAAATTAGTAAAGAAAGCGCACAAATTTACCTGAACGAAGAAGCACAAGAAGCCTTCGACAAGCTAAAAGCATACATCAGCACATCTCCAGTATTAGTACCACCAAAGAAAGACGAAGACCTCATGCTCTACATTACCGCAACTACTTCAGTAGTAAGCACGGCTATTGTGGTCGAAAGAGAAGAACAAGGACACATCTACAAAGTACAAAGGCCAAGATACTACATAAGTGAAGTACTCACAAGATCAAAAGTGAGATATCCTCACATGCAAAAAGTACTCTACGCAATACTTATAACTTAAAGGAAGCTCGTGGCATTATTTTGAAGATCACAAAGTAGTCGTCGTAATGCATTTTCCACTCGGGGACATCCTAAGAAACCGAGACTCAACAGGGGCGAATTTCAAAATCGGCGGTTGAACTCGGAGCACTCAAAATAGAATTTGCACCAAGAAAGGCAATCAAATCTCAAGCATTGTCCGACTTCATTGCGGAATGGACCGAAATATAACAACCTACTCCAAACGTCATCCTAGACCATTGGAAAATGTACTTCGATGGATCTCTAAAACTAGGAGGGGGGGAGCGGGAGTACTACTTATCGCACCCGATGGAAAACAACTCAGATATGTTCTACAAATTTTATGGCAAGCTACCAACAATGAAGCGTAATCACGAAGCACTCATCCATGGCCTACAAGTTGCTATATCACTTGGAATCAAAAGATTACTAGTCTACGGAGATTCAGCAAAGAGTAGTCAACCAAGTCAATAAAGAATGGGATTGCACCAAGAAAAAAATAGATGCCTATTGCATAGAAATCAGAAAGCTTGAGAAGAATTTTTAAGATCTAGAAATACATCATATATTACGAGATTCAAATGTTGCAAAATTGATGTGTTAGCCAAACTAGGCTCGATAGGGCAAAAGTACCACTGGAGTTTTTATAAAAGAATTAAACAAACCATCTATCAAGTCGACGAAAAAAGAAGACGAGAAGAAGAAGACAAACAAGAGCAAATTCTAATGATCGGCCTGAGACAACTCAACATGGATGCAAGTATTCATAGACTACATCAAGGAAAAGAAGTTACCCGAAATAAAAAAAGTATAACTCGGGTAATCGGAAGAAGCAAAAACTACGTCTTAGTAGGAGATAATCTTTACAAAAGAGCAAAGATCATCAGGCGTATTATTGAAATGCGTATCAACAACAGAGGGAAAAGAAATATTACTAGAAATGCACTCGGGTGTCTGGAAATCATGCATCTTCAAGGACACTAGTCGGAAAAGCTTTTCGATCAGGATTCTATTGGCCAACAAAGATTAAAAGACGCCGAAGAACTAGTCAAATACTGTAAAAACTGTCAAATGTTTGCAAGACAAGCACACGTTCCAAATCAAATCTAATATGCATCCCACCAAAGATGGCCGTTCTCATGTTTGGGGGCTTGATCAAGTCGGACCACTTAAGAAATCCAAGGGAGGGTTCGAGTACATCTTCGTGGCCATCGACAAGTTCACCAAATGGATAGAATACAAGCCATTAGTAAAATACAGCTCAGCCAAAGCACAAGAGTTCATCCAAGAAATTATGCACAGATTTGGGATGCCAAACAGGATAATTACAGACCTAGGATTACCATTTACGACTAATGAATTCAAAAGCGGGCTCAAGACTCATGGATTCAAAGATTGACTATGCATCGCTGGCTCATCCTCAAGCAAACGGTCAAGTAGAAAGAGCCAATGGACTCATCTTGGCGGGATTAAAACCAAGATTATATGAAGACCTCAAAGATTACTTGAGCAAAATGGATAGATGAACTACCCAAAGTAGTCCGGGACTAAGAACTCGATATAAGTAGAGCAACTAGCTACTCACCTTTCTTCTTGGTATACGGATCAGAAGCCGTATTACCAGCAGACTTAATATAGACATCCCCCAAAATTGAGCAATATAACGAAGGAGAAGCAGAGGAAACCAGGAGACTAGAAATCGACAGCTTAGAAGAAGTCAGAGTCAATGCAACCCTACAATCAGCAAGATACATGTAAGGACTGAGAAGATATTACGACAAAAGCGTTCAACCAAGAACCTTACAAGCCGGCGATCTAGTTCTCGGGAAAATACAAAAACCGATGGAAGACACAAACTACTCAAATTTTATGGGAAGGTCCCTTCATAGTAACAAAAGTAACAGGACCAGGATCCTACGAACCGATGACCCGAAAGACGGAGCTCCAATAAAAAATTCATGGCACATCTCTTAATTACGACGATTTTACGCCTAGATAACAAAGACATATACTACTTCCTTCAACAAAGATTCATAAGAAAGATTACAGTATCTTAGCTTCTTTCTAGATGAGAGAAAAAAACGCTCGACCCCCCGGGCAAACCCCGATGAGAGCAAAAATCGCTCGACCCCCCGGGCAAACCCCGATGAGAGTAAAAATCGCTCGACCCCCCGGGTTGTTTTCACAACACCGATGAGAGTACGGCTAAAGAAGTCAACACTTGGCCTATCCTAGCTCCTTTTTAGGACTAGATGAGAGCAAAGAAAAAGCTCGACCTGTCCCAACTTCTAGATAAAAGGAACTCGGATGAGGGCCTACGGTCCAAATTATTTGTTGAAGTGCAAATGGCTACAACGTAGCCTGAGCCCAACTATTCCGGGTTGTTTTCACAACACCGATGAGAGTACGGCTAAAAGAAGTCAACACTCGCCCTATCCTAGCTCCTTTTTAGGACTAGATGAGAGCCAAGAAAGAGCTCGACCTATCCCGACTTCTTGAGAGAAAGAACTCGGATGAGGGCCTATGGTCCGAACTAATCATTGAAAACGACTACAACATTAACTATTCTTAGATGGATTCACAACACCAAAAAGAATACGACAGACAGCAAAATATTCAAAGGTCAGCAACAAGATATTTGACCAAGATTCAAGAAAGAAAATTCTTTTAATTATCCGGGAAGGCATCAAAGTTTCATTACAATAAAGAAGTTCACTACCGATGATCATCACCATCATCAAGACGCACCGGGCGTAATCTCTACAAGATCAAGAAACTCCCCGAGCTAAGGGCGGGACAAAGCGACTTCGGACTCCGCGAGTGCTTATTCATCCTCGGGAGTATGGGTCCCATCCATCACTCTACCAAAAGGAAAGTTGGGATCAACCACTCGGATGCGAGCCAAAACACCCTAAACGCCAAGCAACACTGCATCCTTGGCAAAATTGATGGTCCGCTCGGTCAGTCGAGGAAGGAACTGAACCTAGGTCGACCAAAGATCTTCAGCCTCCTCAAAGATAGTGGCAAGCCCTTGCACGAGAGCTCGGCAAAGGCGACCACCTGTCATCCAAAACCTTCAGACGAAAGGCACAAGTCTTCAATTGATGCCTTAGCCCGCAAAAGATCTCGACAAGATCAAGCCTAATCACCGAGCCCGGGCTAAAGTTTCTTCAAATCCTCCTTTACCTTCTCCGATTCATTGCGAAAGGTTTTTACTTCAAGTTTCAAAGCCTCGGTCTCCTCCGAGTACTTTTTCTTCAAAGCCGCAAAGGGAAGCGTAAAGAAGTCGAAAAAAAAGCAATAACAGAATTATACACAACAAAAAACATTCACAAGTACCTTGAAGATCTCGAGAAGCCTTCTTCTCGATTCAACGGCAAAGAACCACTTGAGCTCTCAAGGCAGCCTCTCGAGGATTGACGCCCTTGACGCCCTCCTCATCAAGCGCCCCGCCGCAGAAAGCCAACTCATCCAACAACTTCTTTTGAGACTCAGACGAGCCAAAAAAGATGTCGAATCACCGACATACTCCCCGCACATAAAGAAAAAAAAAAGGATAAGAAAAAAGACAAAACAGAAATAAAGCAAACAAGTCATCCTACCTAGAATTGTTCAAGAAAAGACTTGAATTCAGCCTCAAGCTTCTTAAGGCGAGAACTCGGATTGAAGTCTTCTTCCGTGATCCCGCATCGCCTTCAAATCACTTTTACGTAATTCCAAGAAGGGTAAAAAGGAGACAAAGGAGGAGAACACCCAACCCTAGGATGAGAAGAAGTTAGGGGTTGAGCAAATGGCAACTTGTCCGCCTCCTGAAGAAGTCGCCACAACCGCTTGAGCAGCCAAAAGAGTGAAGAAGTCCCAAAGAGCAAAAAAAGAAGTCACCATAAGGGTAGACTCCACAAAGAGATTGGGGTCGCAAAGGCACCGACCCACCACACCAACACTCTCCGTCTTCTCGAGTCGGCCGGAGCGTAAGAAACAAAGCAGCAGATAACCTACAAAACCAAAAAGTCAAAGACAAATAATACAAGAAAATAAAAAAGAAGTCGAAAAGAAGAAAAACTTACTTAAAAGGACGACGGAAAGCAATACGAGGCCGAGGTGGTGGAGGAGGCATGACCTGCTCCAGATCCACCAACAACCCTAAGGCAGACGAAGGAGCAGGACCCTAAGGGGTCCCAAAACCGAGGTTGAGAAGAAGTCGACCGGGGGCTACAGGAGCCGAGTCAAAGTTAAAAGAGCAAAAAAGTATACACACCAAAACCAAGAAGACAACACTTACCGACGAAGAAGAGGAGAATCATCAACATCCTCAAATTCATCGTCAAAAAAGAAGAACAGATACACCGCCTACCAAAGAGAAGAATCAAGACTACTTTCCAAAAAAAGAGCGAGCAAAAAGTAAAACCAAACAACCTCTCACCTATCAAAAGGTTATCCGATGGTCGAGGAGAAAGAGAAGAACGCGCCTGCTTCGAGCCGAAGAAGAAGAATCTCCCGCAAAGGTCTCTTAGCACCCCGCACGAGTAACTCGAGGAAGGGCCACCTACCGATAAGGAACATAATCAAGAGAAGGCTCCATCAAAGAAATACCAGCAAAACAACTCGGTCTTCAATTACCCGACGACCAAGATCACCCCTGAGGAGCAGAAGAGGAGCAATTTCCCCATCAACATAAAGGGAGGCATCAACGTTAAAATCCCCGCCAAAAAGGCTTCAAAAAAAAGACAAGAAACTAGTCAATCTCAGTCAAAAATAACTCGGAAATACAGATACAAATAAGAAGAAATACTCACAAATAGGGGAGGATTATCAATGAGTACTCGAAACCAATCATTGGGACCACCGACGCCGCCTTTCAAAATCTTCCGAGACGAACAAGCATCTCCTCATCTGACAACTCGGTCGTGGCCACCATACGAGAGGGATCCTCGGCGCCCGAGTACTCAAAGCCAAAGTTCTCACGCGCCTTCAAAGGTTGCACTCGGCGACGGAGGTAACTTGCCACAATAGCAAAACCGGACAAGCCATTCTGCTTCAAGTACCTAATCCTATTGAAAAGAGGTTCAAGAAGAGACAACTCGGCAGAGGTGAGCTGCTCTCTCTCCCCACCGATCATTAGAAACAAAGGGGACCCCCGAGGGTTTGGAGTGCCGGAGCACCAAAGACCACCATCAAGATTACCAAAGATAAAACCACTCGGACCGCCAATCCTTCCACGTAATCAACAAGGTCATACTCAAAGAAATGGCTCGATTTACGCCCTTGCCGGAATTGATCCCACATCCACCAAGGGTGTGGAGGGAATCATTGTGGGGTCGCGGCTTGAGACGGAAAAGAAAACGGAATGATTGAGGGAGGGAGGAATGCCAAGGAAAGTCTCACAAAAATGGATAAAAATAGAAAGATGAAGAACCCCATTCGGGGTAAGATCATGAAGAGGGATGGAAAAGAAGCGAAGAAAAAACGGTGGAGGAAGGAACAAGCCCAGGCAAACAAAGCCCTAAGACGAATAAAAGAAACAAAAAGCACAATCTCCCCTCGGGCGGAGAACAGGGGACACGATGCTCACCAGCGCAACCCAACCGGAGAACTCCTTGGGTTGGATCATACACAAGTCCTGCAGCTCGGTCAGATGCTTCTCCTGGGTAGTCGGGGCGGGGAAGTTCTTTGCGATGGCCTTCATAGCAAAGATACTCGGGATTCACCGCCACGACCTCCTCCTCAAGAACAGACTTCTCAACTACCGACTTCTTGATGCCACCTTCTTCCTTCCCATGCAACGAATCAAGCACCCAAACTAAGAGGAGGATGCATGGCGGCAATGCAAGAGCAAAGATTTGGAGAATTTTTTCTACGGCGCTAGGGTTTCGTGAAGCAAAGGCAAGGTGAAGAAGAAGAACAAGAACCGCAGCCTAATTTATAGACCGGTCTTAAAAAAGGCCCACTTAAGAGGCAACGGTAAAAAGGCCAACGGATACAAGGCGCAAGAATGTGAAAGGCCCAAGAAACCCTTAAATCACGGGATAACGGTCCGTATCCCGTTATCCACCAACGGTAAAATCCTATGCCGTTACAATTAAAGATAGCTTTGCCAATATTTTCATAACAAGTCGGCCACCAACAACTCCAGTCAAAGGAAGCCAGCCAACTCCTGAGCCAAAAACAAGTCTACTAAAAGATATACAGTCTTCATATCAATCAAAAATAAGTCGGCTCGATGGCGGACAACCATAAACATAAGACAAAACAACTTCGGATCATTGCAGAACAAATATTCTTCAATATTACAGGATACAAGGTTACAAGTCTTACAAGACCCATCGAATTCAAAAGAAATCCAAAGCAATAGTTACAAGGAACCCAAAGTGGAATTCTGCCATAGAAAACAATTACGCAGAAATCCAAAACCGTCCTCGTTACTGCACCCGCACTACCTCTAAGGCGTAATGAGCCGAAAGCGGATCCAAAGCAACCTTGATACACCAACACAAAGTGCATTCAAGATTACCAAAAGAAGCACTGACTGATCAAGCATCACATCGGGCCTCTCCAAAAATAAGTCGGATCGAACCCCATGTGAACAAGAGAGCTCTAGCTATGCGTCGGCCGGTGGCTGATCTGCACCGCACGCCTAGAAGATCGTGGCGGCTCGGCAAACCTTCCCATGCAGAGCATATGTCCGGCAGAGTGGAAAAGAAGAACTAAGAGTGCAAAATGACACAAAGATAGGGCACATCTCAAGACTTCTTCTACCTACCAGAATGAGCCTCCAATCACAATGCTACTCCGGGATTAGTCTGCCTCTAATCCCTATCTCAAGAATTCTTCTACCCACTAAATAGACCATATTGGAAGAGCAAGAAAGGAACCCGGGGGCTGTTCAACCTCACAAACTATCATCGTCACAAGAACAGGAAGAAGCATACTACAAAACTCTGAAAACAACTGAAAGGGAAGTGCAATTTATAGGCCAAGATCGGTGTATATAGACCAAGTTCACAAATTCGTAGAAGCATTGACAAGGACAATAAAGGAAGGCAAGAAAGAGAGCAACAGTAAGAGTATATTCCGGCATATCCCAAAGACAAAAAAAAGCCTTTATACCACCACCGCCAACGCCCAACCATAAAAAGCAGACATAAAGGACAAGAAAAGCAAAGTCACGAGCTGTTATCCAAATTCTACAACGTAAGAACCCGGACAAGGGCTCTGGGGCTACAATTTCAAAGCCATCATGCTACTCGGGACCATCCAAATCTTTGTTCCAAAAAAAGCAAGAGGCTCGGGGGCTACACTCATTGAGTGCGCCAATAGGCGCACGTCAATCAAAAAAACCACCACCCGACTACTTTTGAGGGAAAGAATTCAAGCTCGGGGGCTACAATTTCAAAGCCATCATGCTACTTCGGACCTCCAAATCTTTGTTCCAAAAAAGCAAGAGGCTCGGGGCTACACTCAATGAGTGCGCCTATGGGCGCACGTCGACCAAAAACCATCATCCGACTACTTTCAAGAAAAAGTACTCAGAAGAGCTCGAAAGCCACGCTTAGGGGAAACACACTTACAACAACAAACAGGCTGAAAGCCATCACCCAACTTCTTTTCTGTCAAAAAAAACAACTCAGACGAAGGCTCGGGGGCTACAGGGCATACGCCCTCAACTTTTTCTTTTTTCTCAAGACCCTCCAGCTACTTATAAGTAAGTAGCAAGAGGCTCGGGGGCTACACTCAATGAGTGCACCTAAGGCGCACAAAAGAGAACAATTCTTCAGCTAGATCACTTCGAAGCATCACTTCAGAAGCGAGGCGCTCCCCGAGTTCTACTTCGGAATGCTCGAGGGCTTGTCACTCAATGAGTGCACCTAAGGCGCACAAAAGAGAACAATTCTTCAGCTAGATCACTTCGAAGCATCACTCCAGAAGCGAGGCGCTCCCCGAGTTCTACTTCGAAATGCTCGGGGGCTTGTCGATACGGGACATAGACGGTTACTCACCAAAGACGGCTCCCGTCGGACAAGAGCAAGAAGGACGGATCTCGAGTAGAATACGGACCATCCTAGTTAGATGAATAGAAAGTAACCTCTCAGAATCGAAATGAACACTTCCTATGGATCCGACTAGGATTAGAAACCATAGCTCGGCTCTTTTCCTCTTATAAAAAGGAGCCGAGCACCCTCTTTTGTAAATGCATTTGAGCAACACACAATCATACATCAATCCAACGCAAAAGGCCAAGGCCGACTGGAGTAGAGCTTTTACTCAGGGCTCGAACCAGGATAAACCGTGTGTCTCTTGCGTGAAACCGCCGAGTTCTAGTCGTTCGCCGAGGTCCGAATCAACTGCTACGGGAACCCCATGGCAGGCTATCGGTGGTCAAACACCGACAAACCTCCTGGTGCTGGATTCATGTGCGGAGGGGAGCCGTATGGTGGAAACTGTGCAAGCTATGAGGGGTACAGAGCAGCAGGGGATCCATATATTCCTGCATAGTTTGATGGGTACACAGCATGTTGTGACCCGTGCATTGGCAGCTATGACGCATACGCACCTGCCGGTGAGCCCTACACTATGCCTTGGGATGGGTGCATAGGAGGAGGTGTACCGAAGCCTGTGGCTGAAAGCACAAATGCTGTAGGGGATGCAGGGGGATGTGGAGGAATTAGGGTTTGAGTCGGAGGGGTTTGGGTAGGATCATGTCCACCGCATGATATCAAGTTACCCTTATCACGGGGCTCTGCACCCAGCAGTATTTCGAGCTTGTCAACGCATTGGGGACATTTGTACTCACCCAAGTCATTGTCGTAGGGGTCCTACACGTGTGTGAACGATGTTAGCAAATTATTGTGGGGCCTGTCCTACTTGCTATTAATGGGAGGCGTGAGTGCGAAGTTAGTACCTCTGTGCCATCACCCTCAACATCTGGACCCGTGGTCTCTCCAGTGTCTGGATCGCGACCTAAACCAGTCCTTTTAAATCTCCCGTCCCTCCACCTAAAGTACTGCCTTTTCAACTCCCCCCACTTGTTCTGAAGTTGTTTTCTGCTGTAGTTATGATTCGTGATCCGGTTGTACGCACGATGGACATGGTACCAACCAAGGTTGGTCAGGGTTTTGTTCTCCCAATGGTGTGCGTTTTTTTGCTGAATAATTAGATCCAACAGAATGACGGTGTACTTAGTCGGTTAGGTAGCACGAGGTTTAGACATCTGTAGTATTGTAGTACGAGGTGTTACGGGAATGCACTACAACTTGGTAGAAATGAAACCTTCATGGGGCTCTAACTGGAAACGCATAGTAACTAGGTGGGCAAAATGAAGGGACTTGCCTTGGTGCCACGCCGCAGGCGTTTGTGTCACAGATTGTATTGAGGTGGGTCAACAGGCGACCATGACGAGGACGAAGATTCTGCCAGGATTAGTCATAGGAGGACGCAAGCAATGGAGTACATATGAGAGCATGACAAGCACATAATTTGGTGGTGTATTGAGACTGAGTGCAGTAATAGAAAGCATTCAGTGCCTAAAGCAATCATTGAAGCAAATGAATAAAACAGGAGAATATAAATATGGATTGAAACAGAAGCAGCTGGCCTTGTACGAGTGCGTAGTTACATGAGGAGGAAGGCGGGGCCAGACAACTCTGCACCAAGAACAGCAAGAGTCATGGATCTAACAATAGGAACCGATGGCGGTACGGGACAGAGAAGGTTTTGGGGGAGCGGAGGGGTACCTTTAGGGCGAGGTGGATGTAGTGCAACGGGACGGACACGGAGGCAGAAGGCGGGGTGGAAGGGTTGTCGCCGAATCCTCGCCAGATAATTGAAGGGCCGCCGCAGTCCGCTTTCGCCGGCAAATCGGGCTCGGGCGCCATGGCTTTCGAAGTCGGGCGAAGAGGGACATCAGCGGCGCGTCCTCGGGGGGGGGACAGAGGATAAAACGCGGGCGACGCCCGAAGCGCCCGAACGGCGAATTTGCGTATCCGTGGATAGGTTGAGAACATGAGCTCAGAGCATTGTAGATCCGGAATGAAAATGAAAATGGTGGGACGGATTACCTGGTTTGGTGGAAGACCCACCGGGTGGAGGCGGGTGCTGCGGAGAAGAACGGATCAGCCGCCATGACTTCGATAGAGTGAAAAACGGAGCAGCCGATGCGGAGCCGCTGGCTAGAGATGAACCTCGGGGCGGGGTGGTCACGCACTGCGGCGGTGTGACGGCCGGAGGCGGTGCGACGGCGGCCGATGGCGGCGCGAGAGATGAGCGGTGCGAAGAGAGGAAACCCTAGCCGATGCGAACAAATGAAGGGGGGACCGGCGCTGCGCGGCGTATATGGAATCAAATTGTTCACGGGATGGGATGGGCTGGCAGCCGATTCCGACGGTTCAAATTCCCAAATCAGCCCAGCTGAATTTCAGCCCATTTGAACAAGCTGGTAGCTGTCGATGCTCGACTGCGCTATCTCGTCGAAGCTCAAGGATATAATATACTAGGTAGCATACCCGTGCGTTGCTACGGGACAATAATTTTTGTTCTAAAACACATAGATTGCACGATAAGATAATAATACTGTAAAATTAAATACTGTTGCTAGAGTAATATTTAATCCTACAACCACAGAATAATATAGACCTTTCAAAGATGCGTTTAAGATGATGTTTTATATTGGCGTGAAGATATCTCCGATATCATTTTTTGTACGATATACACTTTTGAATTCAACATTCCAACAACATTTTTATTTTTTGTTTAAACTTTTGAATTTGATCAAACAAACACTACACCTACAATATTTCAGGTAAGTTGAGCAGCATAAGAGCTTTCAGGTCTGTATTTCTGTTCATGCTGGAATCCATGAGGGACCCATTGCAGTTCTGCACTAAAAAAATAATCTCTTCTCTTAACAAATAATCTTATCTTGCAGTTTATAACTGAGCAATACATTTGCCTACTAACACTGACAAATCCCTGCTATACAATTTATGTTATAAATAACCACCACCACTAATATAACTGAAATGCCTACTTGATGATTGTCACACCAAAATGATCAAGCCAGTCAATAAAAATGCAGTGACAGAAGTGTGTTCAATGTAATTTATGTTCAAAAGAGGAATGTGCTTAATGAAACCCATACAAACATTTAGGACACATGATCTATGAATTTTATCAAACTTCCGGTGCTGTATTAGTGATGAGAAAAGGATGCACCACTCATTTTCAAGGTCTTCAGCACACTGCTAGAAAATTCCCTCCTATTATCTTTAAAAAAAATAGTGCCCAATAATTTATTTTTTGTTAACATAGGAGCACTATCTCTTTTTGGAAGAGTATAGGATGAACTGTATTAACTCTAAAATGCTATCTTGTTTTAACAAAGCCTAACTGGTACATTGCCATACATGGAACAAATACAAGTGAAGAACCATCAGTGACAGCTAATTGTAATGGCTTACCTGTCTGCAACATCGATGAGGATGAATATGTATATATAATATACATATAATCCGTCCAGATGTATGGTTATATTTGTACAACTAAAATTTATGGTCAATATAAATTGCACATAAAATGTTAAGTTTAATCGAGGCTGTTGTGCTATCCGACCAAAACATTAGAAGTAAAAACTAAAAATCACAATTTGTACATGAGCAATTTATATTGACTATAAATTTCAGTTGTACAGTTAACCCGCAAACTCACCAATAGCAGTGTGTTAGCAGTTAGAGAGCAACAATACCCTCAAGTCTCCTTTACAGCTAGCAACCACAGAGAGCGGCAGTCAAAGAGTTCCTGAACTCGTAACGAAATCTAATCTGAAGATCTAGACTCGTAACGAAGTTTGTGATTGTAAATCATAGAGGCAGGGACAACTATGAGTCTAGTAACCTTGAGCTTGATCTTGTGGATGGGGCTGCTAGCGTAGGTTGCGACGCAGCAGCGGTGGCAAGCACGCCGAAGCCCACGGCATCGGCGAGTCTGGCCGCCGTTGAGAGCCGCAGTACGCGACGGCGAAGCGCATTGAAGACCACGGCGTTAGCAAGTCCGCCACCGCCGAGAGTCCCAGCCACACGCAGCGGGCGAAGTTGAAGACCGCGGCGTCCGGCGAGTTTGACCACCGTCGAGAGAGCCCCAGCCCACGCGGGATCACGTTCGCCGCCGTGCCGCATCTCCGTGCAGTGCAAGTCCCATGCCGCCACGCCCACCGCATCCGGCGGGATCCCAAGAAGGCAGCGGCGGCGGCGATCGCATGGAGGTAGGTGGCGTGATCTGCCGGGTCAGAAGCGCCGCAGCGACAACGAGATCGTGGTGGCGCGAGGGCGAGGTCGCGTAGAGATCATGAGGGGCAGCGGGCGGATGAAATCACGGTATGAGTCGGAGCAGGCGGATGAAATAACAGGAGAGGATAAAATCAAGGCGTTTCCTTGATCCTGCACATGATTGGCTCCTACACATGATTGGTTCCTACACGTGAAAGCCTTTCATTTTTACGTGATTATTTTTCTTTCCCATTTTTCTTAATCGTGCACCTGATTGGCTCTTATTTGATGGACTGTGTGATTATTTTCTTTCCCGTTTTATTTTACGTGACATTTGCAGGGAAAGCAAGGGGAATCACATGGTGGATGGAAGGGGAAGAGGGGATGGGGAATCGAAGCAGGCAGAACCATGGGTCCACGGTGGTATGTCGCACCAAAATAGTGTCCAATCTTTAGTCTTTTTAGTAGAAGTAGATAGTAGATAGTAGATAGATAGTAGAAGTAGAAGTAGATTGTAGATAGTAGACTAGGAGAGGATGAGAATCCGATCCTAAAACCAGTTTGCGCTGGAAAAGCAGCAACCAGTCTGCGCCAAACACAATGGTCCAGTCCATCCAGGCCGCCGGACTGGAGGCCACGAGACCGAGACCGACCCGATAGCAGGCCATCTCCATCTGGCGTTGCCTTTCCACGCATCGGTCTCCCTTCTAGAACCTTCCACCCCGCCCAAGCCGCCTCCCATTCCAAAACCATCGAATCGGCGCCGTCCATCCCCAATCCGCGGGCCCGGGGAACCCGCAGGCGCCCGCTCTCAAGTCTTTCCCCCTCCCCAAGCCACGCCGCTCTCCCACCGCCATCCCGGCCCTACCAAGCAAGGCCCCGCATGTCAGCGGCACACACAACCGCACCCCGCCGCCGAATATGCCGCTACCATAGCCCACCCCGCCTGTGTCCGACTGTCCGTCTATAAAGAAAAACGGACCGCACATTCGATCGCCTCGCCCAAGCTCATCCCATTGCATCCCACCACCGCCGTCCGCCACCGATCTCGTTGTCCGCCGATTCGATCCGGCTCTTCCAACCCGAGGTGAGTCGCCGGATCCGTCTCCGCGTGCTCTCGTCGCCGTCGTAGTCTGAGTCCGACTGACCCCCTCGCCTCCCGCCGCGGCGTCGGCCGTCGGGTCTGGTGGTGGTGCGTGCAGGGAGTGTGATATGGCGACCAAGAGGAGCGTCGGCACCCTCGGCGAGGCGGATCTCAAGGGGAAGAAGGTGTTCGTGCGCGCCGACCTCAACGTCCCGCTCGACGACGCCCAGAAGATCACCGATGACACCCGCATCCGCGCCTCCGTCCCCACCATCAAGTTCCTCCTCGAGAAGGGCGCCAAGGTCATCCTCGCCAGCCACCTGGTGAGTCACCCCCCACCCCCACCGTAGTGCCAGTCGAGAGGATCGGTCTCGCGCGTCGTCGCAGTGCCAGGATTTGGAGCCAGTTTGAATGTAAATCGTTGTTTTGACTCAATGCTGTTGTGCCAGGGATGAGGTACGGTAGTAGTGATTAGAAGCTCTATTAGATGTGAATGCGCCATGACTCTCTGGCGAAGGCGTTTTAGTTTTAGATCTGTTATACTTTATGCTTGTTTGCACGGCTGCTACTCTTGTCTGATTAGCCGAGGTTCTTAGCTGTTGCAGCTTAATGTGATCGATTAGCATGCAAGCCGTGCCAACGTTTTGCTGGTAGTTGATATTGAGATTACTTGTTAGTGATGTTCTAAACTTCTAATGAGTTTGTGCCTGGTCATTATTCTTGTTTTGACCTTGCCAACAGTCCAGTCCAGTCCAGTCCAGTCCAGCAGTTCCACTAATAGCAATATAGCATGCCTTATTTATTAAAGGATTTAACATGGATTCTGGTTACACGTTAACTTCCGTTTACTATTAAGTTTGCCTTTGTATGTATTTAAGAATTAATAACATGATGGAGGGTTGACCTTCCATTATAAAAATGAGTAGATTTTTTTGTTTGGTACTGGTGAAGTACATGGGCCATTTGTCTTCGCTGTTGCTTCTGCCAATCAATGAAAGTTTTTTTTCCTGTGGTTGATGGATAAATACTGGTTTAAATCAAAATGTTACCATGACATTCAATTTGGGCTATCTTTGTTGTTTCCCATTCAATTCTGTCCTCTGCTACAACTAGCATTTCATTTTGTTTGACAGTATGAAATGATGGTACTTCTGATAGCTGATGCTCAAAAACTTACTATGAGAGATCTTGTACCCCTTGGCAATTTGCATTTTACACCACAATAATTTATAGCTAAGTGTACTGTTTTTGGAAATATCCAAACTAAAGCAGGTATATTGTAAAGGTATATTGTGCTTCTAATTGATTTTATGTGGTTGTTTAACCTGTACGTGTTTTCTTGTACCCCTTGGCAATTGGCATTTTACACCGTGATAACTTGTAGCTAAGTGTGCTGTTTTTTGGAGATATCCAAACTACAGCAGTTATATTGTAAAGGTATTATTATTTTGCTTCTAACTGATTTTCAGTGGTTGCCTAGCATGTATGTGTTTTTGAATCAATCTTTGCGGCGTCAACCTTTTTTGGTTTCAAATGTAGCAACAATAACTATTTCTGCCTTTCCTTTTTTATAATAATGTATTTTCTTGATGTCATTTCTAGGGTCGCCCAAAAGGTGTCACCCCAAAGTACAGCTTGAAGCCTCTTGTTCCACGCTTATCCGAGCTCCTTGGAGTTGAAGTATGCTAAGATTTGACACTAGCTTATTTTGGTATCTGCTATCTTTTAGTCATTCTAAGGGCTGAATATGTTGTGCATAAATAGGTTGTGATGGCCAATGATTGCATTGGTGAGGAAGTTGAGAAGTTGGCTGCTGCTTTGCCAGAAGGTGGAGTTCTGCTCTTAGAGAATGTTAGATTCTACAAGGAGGAAGAGAAGAACGACCCTGAGTTTGCTAAGAAGCTTGCATCTGTTGCTGACCTTTATGTCAATGATGCTTTCGGCACGGCACACAGAGCCCACGCTTCAACTGAAGGAGTTACCAAGTATTTGAAGCCTGCTGTTGCTGGCTTCCTCATGCAGAAGGTAATAAAATGTCACCCATGCTCATGATCTTTTAAGTATATTTAGGTCCTGTTGAGTAGGATGGGGTAAAATGGCTGTATGTTTTATCTGTCATTGTTTGTTCCTTGCATTCCTCTGTAGTATCAAACCGTTCAATTAACCTAGTAGATCATCTATACTTAGTTGCAAAGAGAACAGAAACTTAAGATTAAATGGTCCTCTGCATTTATAATGAGTAATTTTTATTTTGTACCTTTCAAAAGAGACCAATAAATCTTTTTAATAACTCAGTTTTCCATAAAGAAAAAAAAAGGAAAGGTTTTGACAAATGACTTCTATTGTCCCAGGAACTTGACTACCTTGTTGGAGCTGTTGCCAACCCAAAGAAGCCTTTTGCCGCCATTGTTGGTGGATCCAAGGTCTCAACTAAGATTGGGGTCATTGAGTCTCTGCTGGCTAAGGTTGATATCCTCATCCTTGGTGGTGGTATGATCTACACATTTTACAAGGCACAGGGATATTCTGTTGGAAAATCTCTTGTGGAAGAAGACAAACTTGAGCTTGCAACTTCCCTTATTGAGAAGGCGAAAGCAAAGGGGGTTTCTCTTTTGCTTCCCACTGATATTGTAGTAGCAGACAAGTTTGCTGCTGATGCTGAGAGCAAGGTTAGTTTATTTACACATGAACACCTCAGATGGTACTTCAGAATTCTCTCTTTTTTTCAGTGAATTGTGAAAAGCTATTCAGTAATAAGTCTACAGCTTACCTTGTGCAACGAAGTATAATTACACATGGATAGTTCAGTGTTACAAGTAATGTGGCATGTTAATTTGTATGATAGTAGTTTCATAGTGCAGCACTGGAAACAAATTTGTCATGCTATCTTGATGCTTACTCGAGTGGCTTTTACAGATTGTTCCTGCCACTGCTATCCCTGATGATTGGATGGGTCTTGATGTTGGTCCTGATGCCACCAAGACATTCAATGAAGCATTGGACACCACCCAGACTATTATTTGGAACGGTCCCATGGGAGTGTTTGAGTTTGAGAAGTTTGCGGCTGGCACTGAGGTTAATATAATCTTGCATTAAATTAATTAATCTGTGCTTGTCATGTCCATTTCTTTTATTTCTTAGTTTCGGTACCTAAGGACAATTGTGTTTCTTCAGGCGATTGCCAAGAAGCTGGCTGAGCTTACAACCACAAAGGGTGTCACCACCATCATCGGCGGTGGTGACTCTGTTGCTGCTGTTGAAAAGGCTGGGCTGGCCGACAAGATGAGCCACATTTCGACTGGCGGTGGTGCAAGCTTGGAGCTCTTGGAAGGCAAGACTCTACCAGGTGTCCTTGCCCTCGATGACGCCTAAGCTACTCAGTTCTGCCCGCTTGTGTGTCATTTTGTTTCGGACCTTGGTGTAACACTGCAAAGTTATGGCTTATATGGACCTGGGGATAGGCTTGCCATCGAGTTTTGGTAGATGAGACGTGAATAAGTTTTTACTTCCTCGCTGCTGTGAGTGAAGTGACTGGAATTCGGAAATTTGGAACTAACAAACTCCCATGGATTTGTATGATATGTTTTGTTTTACAGTTTGCATCACTTCACTGTGATACCTGATACGTTTTGTTCTGACAGTTTGCATCCCCGTGTTGCTGTTGCTATTCGTTCCTGCTGCCTGGACAGCCAGATGAATTGGCAATAAGGTTTTCGCTTTAGTCAGTTCAATTGTCTTCTTTCAGTGTTCTTCTGGAGTGGCAACTAATGGCTGTCATTGCACTTGCTTCCTGAGTTTGATGGGGTTGGCGCACTATTTTATTCATTATGTCATTATTATAAGTTAAATTTGGCTGCTTTTCCATTTCCATTTGTTATGTGTATATATTGTCACTAAGTTAGGGTGCGTTTGGTAGATTTGGATTCATTAAGAACTGGATTTTCTCAAGAAACTTTTCTTTGCTGATGAATTAGAATCATTTTGTTAAACCGTTTGGCTAGCTCTTTAGATTCTGGTTAGAATTTGAGTCACTTTCAGTGTTTTTCTCGCAGCCATTGCACATAATTGCTTTCCAAGTTTGATGGGATTGGTGCGCTATTTTATTAATTAATTTATTATATAATTTAAATTGGCTGCTTTTCCATTTGTTTCCCATCTGCAAGGTTCATGTTGTCATTGAGCTTTAGTTTACTTCTGTATTCCTCTTTTTAATGAATCAAATAGGTAGACCGGGCAATACAACAACAATAATCGAAACGATACAAACTAACTTTAACCAAATCTATATATGATAATTTTAATATTTATAGTACATAATCAATATTATTCGATATACCACTCAATATATTTTTTTTTAGAGTTCAAGGGCACTTGCCCTAGCCTTTCAATTAATATCAAAAGACCATAGTGCATTACATTTCAAGCTTAAGAAAGGACGCCACAGGATCCTCCTGAAGAAAATACAGAGCAGCTACCACACACACACTCAGTAGTATCCAGAAAGCCTCAAAACAAACAAAAAGACAGCAACTCTACTCCAACTCCATAGTCACATTCAGAGTGTTCCACCGGGCCACCTCCGAGGTCACATCTTTTGAAGCCAGTTTGTTCTTCCAAGCTTCATCGCCCCATTCCTTGTAAAGCTTCAGGAATTGCTCTTTTTTTTTTTTTTTGGGGGGTGCTTCTGACCAGAGTGTTCTTCGTGCGATGTGGTCCTGATCTTGTTGATGACCTCTGTCAGATATACAACGAAGCTGCTCGGGCACAGAACTGTCCAGTTCTGAAGCAGGCCAGCGATCTTGTTGACCAGCATCTCCATGCCCTTCCAACCAATATTCTGAAAACATATGTTATATAACAGCAGAGGAAACCATATTCACCATACAGTACTTCTTATTACTTAACCAATATTTCCCTATATTTACCATCTTTTCCCCTAACTGAACATCAGTAATCTCAGACATAACAACCCAACATTGCTTAGCTATAACACAATCAAAGAAAATATGCTGAATGGACTCCACCTCAGAACAAAACAAACAACTTTTTATCCTCCACCTTTTTCCTTTTGGCCAGGTTATCTCTAGTAAGAGCTTATATACCGCTCAATATATATTCTCATAATAAACTTATTTAGAGATATAAGTATTTCTAATATCATTAAATTAAAAAAAAATTGACTAACATGGGTCTAAGTCATAACGACTTTTTCATGGGGCAGGGTATTCGTCACTTAGATGACAAATTTGACATGTAGACAAGCTGTCGTCACCATGCATGATTCCATGCCCTCTTTTAATTTGTTATATATTTTTTTTTCTAAAAAGAGATGCTATTGGGCGTAATTTTCTAAACCACTAGTAATTGTCCCGTCAAAATCGAACTTTGTTACCATCATATTTCAGTCAACTTCGGTTTGTCCTTTTCATGACGCACAATCCAAACAGCTGGAGCTGCCTAACCGGTGAAACAAATGAGGACATATTCTGAAGAATTAATTAGTCATCATAAATCACAATTGGAACTAAACAAATGAAAAACATTTTTTTTAATCTTCTCCTTTTCTTCTTTATTTTTCTGTCAATTCGACAAGTCCAAATTCTCTGCATGACCAACATGAACGACGACGACATGCGACTTCGACATGGGAAGAAGCTTTCCAAATTCTGACGGGGTCCTCCATGGAATGTGCGTGCCATTGCGAGAGTAGCATAATGTGTGTCGCTGTTAAGCACAAACACGAGAATCTTGTAAAATGTTTTCGCCAGTGAATGCAGTCTGAGTTGCTTGGACTTTTGGGGGCAAGGAATCTAATTGAGCATAGGGTTAACATGAATATTTGATTAGGCTACATTCATCCTAGTTTCTACCTAAAGCATACTGTTCACATGCTATTATATTGGATTCATATATACTCCCCGTGTCCCTTTTTGAGTGTCACTAGGGTATTTGTGTTGGCCACTTTTTTAAAAAAAAGTTTGACTGGGTTTATAGAAAATTTAGCAACATTTATATTTGCACATAAATTTGTTAGGAAAATAGATTCAACAATCGATCTAAAATAATACTAATTATGTACCATAAATATAATATTTTCTTGCATATATCTGGTTAATTTGATTAAGTTTGACTTCTCGTGATGTGAGAGCGACACTTAAAAAAGTACAGAGTAATACCTTGTAATGTTTAGTTTATTTAATGTGTGCACATTTCTGTCTGTACTATTTGATTGTACAAAGCCCTTGACGGTAGCAAGTTATATAGAATCATGTATAGTTGATTTTGGGTCAGTGCTCGTGCATAAAAATTTGTAAGATTTTGTCAGTGACTCAGTGCTGAGATCATAGATCATATGAATTGCAGACTCTATTGTTTTTTGTGGCTAACGTACTTTTTTTTTACAGAACTTTGGGGGGGGGGGGGATGATTTATTTCAAAAGAGAAAAAAAAGCCATTTCAGCTCAGTTTACATTGACTCCGAGTAATAGACATAGACATAGAAAAAAAATGGTGCTCTTTCTGCACTACCAAACTAATTATCGGAATTTATATCTTTATTTAATGGCATGCTAAATCATGAATTAAAGGATGAACAGACGAACAGGAGAAGAAATGAACAGCACTGAAGCCACCAGGCCTAGCTGCTTGAGCAATAATCAGTGAGCAAACTGAAGTACTCCTAGATTACACTCAAGTAGTTCATGTTCAGAAAAAAGCTGAGAAACAATTGATTGAGCTATGCGCAAAGGTACATTATATTCAGCGTTTCTCGATAAAAGTTCTGCACTAGACAGAACAAAAAACGTCTGTAAAGCAAAACTGTAGCAGTAATGTTACAGTAAGAGGAGGTAGCAGTAGCACTGCAAAACATCCAGTGGAAAGAGAAACTCCATTACAGAACAAGATGTACTGATGAACAAACAAAAATAATGGATCAGCGATTAGCGGAAAATCTGCCTACACCTTTCTTGCATTATCAATTAATTTGGATGAGACACTCCAAGAACTTCTGAGCAGGACAAATAAAAGCATCTGCTAAGTAATGGGTTATATACTTATATATAATAAGGTGTTCCAATAAAAGAATGAATGCACCATGCATGAAACCACTTGATGAGTCGAAGAGAGGGAAAATATCGTCACCATCAGACTGCATGCTGTGACAGGACCTGCAAGATAGGGAAATCATTGGGTTAACAGTAAGAGATTCTTTGGGATCACACGATCGAACTAGACCGCTAGACGAAGACGACAACAGGACAGACACTCGCTCACTCAACCTTTTCACTCACATGATGATCGATCATTTGGTGGTGGTGAGAGAGTGAAGCTGCCACATGATCTGATCGTTGACGAAGAGAGCCATCCAGCTGCAAGGTCCATGCAAGCATGCATGAACCTTAGGTAGCAGGGAAATGAACCCTTACAGGTGGCGGCATCACGAGAAAGCCTCTAACCCGCCGGAACCCACACCACACCCATTTTTTCGCATCAAACTATCGACAAAGATGAAGAATAGTCCATCTTCATCCACATGTGAATTCAATTCCTCGTACATCGCTGGTGCGACTGCTGAAACCCCATTGACAATTGCACTACCAAGAAGGCAAGAAGTAGAGGTACCAACCCAACGCATATCTAGCTAGATCTCGGTGGTCAGATCATGCTGGCAGCTTCAATCTCTCACACCATCAAAAACATGTATGGCAACGGCCCGCCTGTGTTAATTCCAGGCTTTCAGCTTGCAAAGCATGGCAATAGCCTGCAGGCCAGGTGGTAGTTAGGAGAGGAGGGCGTAGTGGTGGTTTATGCTAGCTAGCTAGTGCAGCAGGCGAGAGGAAAGCCCAGCTGGAACTGAACGAAGGAGCTTAAGAGAGATGTACATGCGCGCGCGCGAGCGTGTGCATGCATGGTGGTGTCATGGTGTGGGTGCAGTGCAAGCAAGCAGAGCCTAATATGCATGATGGATCATGGATGAAGCGATTGTCATGGCCTCTCTCCTCTCTCTCTCTCTCTCTCTCTCTCTCTCTCTCTCTCTCATCACCGTGGCGTTGCCGTTTTGCCGGCGTCGTCGGCCGCTAGCTGCGCCTGAATCCGCGCTGAGCTGAATGCGTATGCGTGTGTCTTATGTGCGCAGAGTGTCCTTGCTTTCTCAGTCTGGCCTGGTGGCAGACTAGTCAATCGATGGTGCTATGGCCGGCCGTATGGCGTCAAAGCTGTATGTGCGTGCGCATGCAAAGGTGTCTTGTTTTTAAGACGAAATAGCTAGAAGACATTGTCCTCTCCCTTTTTTTTTCTCGAATACGCAAAAGGTTTGCGTATCTTTTATATTAAGAAGAAGATTTTAAACAACCGTACAACGCACCCTAGCGAGTGCCAAAGGAGGTCAACAACATACCGTAGCCGGACCATCCTAACTAAAGTTCTCGCGGTTCGATATTACATAAAAGAGACAACCAACAACGACACGGTGACACGACCTAAGAGGTGGCCTTACGCTTTCGCGACCGCCTTGACGCCACCCCTCTAGCGTCTGCGAAAAGCGCCCGGCAAGCGCCTCAACGTTGGACGCGTCGTCATGGTGTCGCCAGATCTTGTTGTAGGCCTCCGCCTCCAGCCAAGGACGGGCGCTGATGGCCCCTGGATGTAGCCCATGCGCCGCATGACGAGAACCTCACCTCGCTTGGAAGCCGGTATTCGGGAAAGGGGCTGAGCGGCCAACCGCTTGCTCCGCCATGGCAGCACTGGCCCGGGAGTGGGCTGCTTGGGGGCTCGCCGAGCAACGGCGGCTCCGTCATCCGCAGCACCTTGTTGGTGAAGCGGTCCGAGACGGTGTTTGAAGGAGTCGTCGTTGCCCCTAATCCCCTCCGGTGGGCGAAGCCGGAACCGCCCGCAGCGCCGAGACGTCCCGGCCCGGGCGGGTGGCGGTGTTCGCGCGTGTCCCGGCGAGTGCAACTCCCATCGAATGGGCCGCGGGGTGGTGTCCCACGGCTCACTGGTGGCCACCCCCGCTCGTGCCACATCCACCGGATGTGAGCCAGCCATCGGCGGGTTCTCCGGCTGTGGGACGTCCACCGTCGTCGGTGGGTCCTCCGGCTGTGGGACGCCCACCGTGCGTGCGTCCTCCCCGTGAGGCGGCCGTCTCCTCCCGGCCGTGGAACGACCGGCGTCGGGCGCATCCTCTCCTCGGTGAGGGGCGCGGCAGCCCGGGAGGGAGTAGTATACGCCACCGATGGTGGTGTGACTGAGCGGAGAGCGATGCTCGAACTCCTCCCACATCGGGTCCACAAAGACCTCGCAAGCGGTGTCGGTGGCGTCCGCGACCGCGATGATGCTGAGAACTCCTCCATCATCGGGTCTGCAGAGATCACGCGCGCGGTCATCCTGGCCTCCGAGCACTGTGGAAGGAGTTCGATGGGCTCGTGGTCGGCTGCAACGCCGTTGGAGGAGTCCAGTCGTCTCCGACGTCCCGGCCGCCGCCGCCGGACGACAGGCATGTCATCAGTCGAAGCGGCCGCAAGCGCATCGTCGCTCGATGTAGACGTAGTACCACCCGGCGTCGCATGAGTGTCCTCGGCCGACTGCACACGGCTGCTCGGCGGTGGCGCTCGTTGGCACATCAACGTCGTACCCCTTCCATCGGCGTCGATGTCGGCGCGTCGACGCCGCCTGCGCCCCGCCGCCGCCGCAAAACCGCCGCACTAGGCGCATCTGCGATCGCACCAAGCACCGTGGCAGCCACACTCGACGCACTGCATTGAGCACGCGGCCGGTTGCCCGGGGTAGGCTGCCGGACAGGACGGCAAAATCGTCCATTCGGGGCAGAAGGGTCAGAAGAAGGCACCTTTCGCCGCTGCCTACAATCCCTTGCGAGGTGTCGAAACCCCTTGCAGCGGAGGCAGCGAGGAGGCGGCTGCAGAGGTTGCCGCCACATTGCCTGATGGAGAGGCAATTGAAGCACTTGCCGCGAAGATCCGGGCTGGGTAGCGGCAAGGAGGCCGCCCGGCCAGCCGGGTGCGGGGACAGGTTGAGCGTGCCCACAAGCACCAAGCACCGACTCCGCGACAGAACCTCACGCCAACCGTGCGTCCCGGGCGGCGATGCGCTGGCGCGCTGGGCCCCCGTCCACGACGCCCGCCGGCTGCCGGGCAGCGGATGCGGCCCTCCACCGGACGAGGCGGCAGGCCGTGTACCAGCTCAGGGCGCGGCCACCGGTGGTTGCGGTTGCACCGCCCAAGCGCCGTGTCTGCTCTAGGAGCATTGCTAAGCGCACCTCTGACCCGGTCCGCGTCCGCTTCGCCACAGTCCCGAGACACGAAGGAACAGTGCAGGGGCTCGGCGGGGGGACCACGGCGGCCGGCTCCGCTGGGCGACGAGCGGCGTCCACGTAGCTGGTGGAATCGTCGGACGACTCTTCGCCATCGGTGTCCACCCACCGGCTGTGCTTCGGCGCCCTCCCATGGAGCCGCTCGGGAAGAACGGGCCGCCTCCGGGGAGAGGCCGGGTGAGCGGGGGCATGGGTGGACGATGAGCACGGTGAGGGGTGGCGGGCGTCGTAGGGCGTAGCGGCGGCGATGTCCTCATCCTCGTCCACACCGTCGAGGGCGTCTTCGATGAGCACCAGCTCATCGGAGGGGGGGAGACGGCGGGCTCGGGGCGGCACGGACGGTTGAACGAGGGGCGGCCTCACCACGGGGCGACGTCGACACTTGATGGCCACGGGCGCCGCAATGGGTGGCAAGACTCCCCACGGCCGGGACCAGGGTGCTGCGGGGCCCCACGTCCGCAACCAACGCGGCGGGGGCGGACGACCCGGCCGGGCGGCGCGGCCACCTCCGCAACGGCCTCCGTGGCGACCCCAACCGAGGTGGTGGGGAATGGTCCTCCCCGGCGGCCGTGCCTTGCGCCGCCCACCCCGGCGGCCATGGCGGACGCCGCCCGCCCAGCGAAGCGCCACCGCGGGGGAGCAGAGGGCGCCGGATCCGGTGCTGGAGAGGCGGATCCGAGTCGGGGAGGCCGCCGGGCGCCAGGTCGCCGGGCGGGCGACGCCCGGGCGGCGAGCAGCAGCAGCTGCCTAGGGATTGGGAGGAGGAGAGGGAGGGGAGAGGCAAGGGAGCTGCGCGAGGGGTGGAGCAAGGGAGGGAGGGGAGGGTTGGTAGGGGCGGGGGCGCCGGGAGGCCGCCGGCCCCGGCCCGCCGGCGGCGCCGGGGAGGGCAGGGTTGGGGATGGGGTTGGGTCGGGGAGCCCTCCAAACAGTCGTGCTTTTCTCTTGGAGTCCTTACGAATTACTTCCACTGTTGTCCTCTCCCTTTAGCTAAATACATTTTATTCCACGTGGTTTAGTAGAGATTGAAATAGAATTTAAACTAAATATATTTTCTCTCAAACCACATAGATTATGGTGTATTTGTACATGAATGAACTGAACGAAGAGAGGAGGAAAAAAAATTGCAAGACGAAGCATCTTGAGCCATTATCTACGATATGTCCTCGATCTACTACAATGGTGAGGTGATTTGAGTGATCTTGCATTGATCATTTGGCGTGACAGAGACAGTGATGTCCTAACGACCCAATGCAACAAGCACGTACAGAGCTGGCAGCAGAGCTTGACGTACAGCGTTCTGCTCTGCAACACCGCATTAACAGCCGGCCAAATCAGGATGCGTTAGATCTTTCCAAAAAAAAAAAAATAATAAGGATGCGTTTCTATAATGACAAGAGCTAAGAGAAGAGATCGTGGCAGCTCAACACACACCAATAATACCACGCGATTGTCTACACGCACGCTTCGTCCTTCACTCATCTGAAAAGACTGATGTATAGTAGTACTAGGAATAGTAAACTTTCAGAGCAATGTCGTCACACATGCAAACGTACGTGCTACTGACGACGAAAACACTTACCCGTACAGCTGCTAGTGAGTAGTGACTTGCATGCACACAGCCACACAGGACACCACGCACCATGCATGCTGCATAAAACTCTTGCCAACAACCATGCAATAGTTACAGCTTATGTGATGGATCAATTTCAGTTGTAGAAAGACATTTGGTAAAACAACTACTCTTATTATAGTAGGCAAAAAATATGAAATATCTATAATATCTTTTTATTTTTTAGTATTATTTTTATATTTTTATTGTTCCTTTTTATTTTTTCTTCCAAAACTTATTTCCTTCCTCTTTCGTCTTTATTCTCCCATTTTTTCTATACTTTAGGTGCCTAAATTTTAAGATGATTTTAGACAACATTATTTGCACAACTAATTAGTACAGGTAAATTGTTGGTGACTTCTTTGTCTTTGTATTATAAGATATTAATTTTTTTGTCTTTGTCTGACTATAGAAAATAATTGTTAATTGTTAATTGTCTTTGTGCAAACACAGATTAAACTTTGTTGGATTTATGATTTTGTGTAACAGGTTTTTTAATCTCAAATCTAAAAATTACAGATTATACCTACCTAAATTATAACGAGCTAGTACAAAAATATACAATAACGGTCATCTGAAAATTTAATTTCAGACACCTGAATTTTAGCAAATCTCTTATCCCCTTCTTTTCTCCATCACCCTCCATCTTCCTCTTTCTCACGCGGTGCATCCTTGCACCTCGCACCTTCCGCCTCTGCTCCTTGTGCCTCACTCTCGTCTCCATCTATCATGTCACCCTGTGCCCCCCTCATGTCATCCCCTGCCTCTGTCTCTCCGTGGGCTGCGGTCGCCTCCCTAGCTAGTCTCACCGCTGCCTTCGCACCTCGCCGTTGATCTAATGCCTATGCCACGCCTCTGCCTCTGTCTAGCTCACACCTAGTTCGCCGTCTGCATGCACGAGAGGAGGACATTTTGGGGAGGGCCCTCATGCACAGACTAGGGAGCTAGGTGTAGAGTTGAGCCCTAGAGAGAGCCCTAGACAGTGTTTAGTAACTACGTCCCGGAGCTGCGCTAGTCCAGAAACAATACCAAACGGCTCCTGATTCAAGACACTACCGATTGTTAGCGACCTGTAGAGCACGTACAGGGGCTCTCCTTGAGTATAGCTGCAGCCACGTTGAGTGGTTCTCCTAGAGTGTAGCTAGAGTTAGATCAACTAACGTCTCATGTAAGTACATGTATAAATATGTAATCCCGTGATCAATACAAAACGGTTGTCCTCATTACTCTCCCACCGTTTACACCGATGATCGTGACAATGCTAGATATACTGGAAACGCATTCTTTGCCGAGGGTTTTTGACTTTGCCGAGGGCCGGATCTCAGGCACTCGGCAAAGGTCCTCTTTGCCGAGGGCCAGTCTAGGGAGCCCTCGGCAAAGGCGGCCCTCGGTAAAGATTGTTGGATGGGTAACGGCGGCCATTGGCTTCAGTCTTTGCCGAGGGCTTGTCGTCAGACCCTCGGCAAAGATTATTAATTTTTTAAAAAAAATTCTTTGCCGAGGGCCATGAATGAGGCCCTCGGCAAAGATCCCCTTTGCCGAGGGCCAGGCTGGGCCCTGTGGAGGCCCTCGGCAAAGACTCTATTTAAAATAATATTAATTTTCATGCCACTTTTCTTTGCCGAGGGCCGACCCTCGGCAAAGACACCGTCCGACCCGATGGCGCCGTGACGGTTGCTTTTCTTTGACGAGGGCCGCCTCGGCCCTCGGCAAAGACCGTCTTTGTCGTCTCAAAATTTTCCGAGGGCCCTTTGCCGAGGGCCACCCTCGGCAAAGCCTTTGCCGAGGGTTTTTAGGCCTTTGCCGAGGGCTTCAGGCCCTCGGCAAAGAACCCATTTCCAGTAGTGTAAGATCGATCGGGACGGAACCGCAATGTCATGCACGTACGAAAAGCTCTTAGTCAGATCCCGGTCGTCATCGAATCATGCAGCGCTTGTGTACCAAATTAAATAGCAGAGCGCAGTGTACCTCATCACCATTGGGATTAGGGTCCAGTATAGTCGACCATTCTGGCAAAGTTGACTACAGTACGTGCACGTGTATGTACGTGATGCATGCATATATAGGGCAAAGGAATTGAAAGGCACCGTCAGAGACGCATGACGAAGAAAACACGTACAATCTGCTCCTCTGCATGCCTGCTAGTAGTGACCGGACAAAAACAAAATGCCATGAATTTGCTTACGATTCAAGATCGATATATGTACCACTCTGCCTACATGCAGTAGTAGTCCAGTAGGATTGCCATCTGCGAGACTAGACAAGGAACTGTGCTTCTCATGCAGTCTTGCTCGTACTCTCTCCGTCCTAAAATTTTTTTTTTGTTGTTTTAGGTAAAAATATGTGCAATATTCATATCTCTAAATAAATTTATCAAAAAAATAGTTTTAAAGATCTTTTTGATAATACTTATTATTTATAAAAAAATACCGGCGTTGTTTCTTAAAAAGCGAAAGTGATAAGAATTCTGGGACGGATGACTACTACTGATGGAGCAATTCCCGTCCCTAAATAGCCCTAAAAAAAAGAGAAGTTAGTTTGAGTTTGTATTGAGACAAACTTTTTAAATTAATTATTTTTTATATAGGAAATTCTTAAGAGTATATTTAATATTTATTAGGAACATGACGTAGAATGTTTTTCATTAAGATTGAGGAGAAGAATTACATGACACAACTATGAGAAAACCAAGATTAAAGACCTAGTATGAACTATAGCGGCAATTTAAAATAGACATACAGAGAAACACACCTAGACAGACTGAACCTGTGAGAAGAATAGGCAAGGGCATAATGATTTCTAAATAGAAGTCATAAGAACGGTGGCAAAACATCAAGACGAAACTGAGCTTCTAGCAAAAACGACGGCAGTAAAATATCTTCCAAAGAAGACACCAAAGCGACCTCAGTGACAAAGAACCTATCATGAAAAAACCAACATGATCTTAGTGCAAAGCATCTGCCAACGAAGAGATTGACAGTTGACGCGACATCGACGATAAAGCATTTGCTAGAGAAAAGATCAATGGGGGGCAAGTTTCTGCTAAACGAGGCGCGCATATATAATGGTAGAAACAAAGCACCCACCACGATAGTCAGACGACGGTGTCATCCGTTAGCCAAAATGAGCACTACAGTAGGAGAAATCAATGCAAAGATGGATATATGTGAGGCACACATAAGCACACCAAAAAGCTCCAATGTGACGTACCATTGGGACGACTCACATGATTCACGCCACGAGACTAATCTGAGGCTGAGTGTGATCCTCAATTCGTCGTCGGCCCTGGCAAACTTGACGACACCTGCACACATGTTGCATATATATAGGGCAAAAGAATTCAAAGCAGTCAGGCTGCAAGAAAAAAGAATGCAAAGGCCTTGTTTAGATTGCGCAAAAGGTGAAAAATTTCAACTTTGCAACTGTAGCATGTTTCGTTTGTATGTGGTAAATATTGTCCAATCGTGGACTAGCTAGACTCAAAAGATTCGTCTCATGATGTACAACTAAACTGTGTTAACTTACATTTAATGCCCCATACATGCGGGTTAAAACTTGATGTGATAGAGGGAGAGTAAAAAAATCTGAAATCTAAACAAGGCCCAAGACGACATGCGGACATCCCTGTGGTGTAGTACGATGTATTGCACTGCCTCTGTGTGTTGTTGAACCCTGATTGATGGGCCGTACGTAGCTGCGCTGATACTGTCCTTTTCTTTTCTTTTTTTTTCTTTTTTCGTGGAAGGCCACAGATAGAGATAAAAACGGATTGGATACTAATACAAGTATATAACAACTCTTCCCTGGACCCGGATCAGACATAAATTGTGTTTACTACGAATTGTTTTTGGTCAATAGATAGTTGGATACTCTAGAATCCATCTACCCCAAACTTACTATTTAGAGATTTTCACTATGCCAAGGTAATGATAACTTTGAAAATAAGATCCAAACACCCCTCTTTTTTAATCTAGAACTAGCTTCTACATTAACTTTCCATAATCTATAATCTTATGGGTTGTTTGGTAGAGCACCATCTAATTCTAATTTTCTATTGGAATTTGTACTCTGATAAAAGTGATTCTATAGCTGCAAGCGATTCCCTTTGGTTCTTTAGCATAAACCCTCTAAATCACGACGGAGAATCGCTTCACAGAATTGGAAAAGGCTAACTTTTTTTACTCCCAATCTCTTAATTTATTTTAGAGAATTACTTCATAAAATCAGTAGAGAATACTTCTCATTGATAAACTATATATTTGACAGAGCACCTACTTGATTCAACGGAGAATCAACTTTGGAAGCTCTACCAAACAGGTTAATATGAGAATGAGATCAAGCATGCCCTAAACTGCTCTCACCTAGTGACTTTTGTCCACTCGTCAACTACTTCCTCATATATTAATTAAAAAGGCAGCTATTTAGAAGTGCCGGTTGTCACCTGCCTAAGGAATCCATGTCAGTATAATATCACGTGTAACGACTTTGCCTTCTTGTAATGTCTCAATCGAACAAACACGTGTTTAGGCACGTTTACGAAAATAAGACCTTGAATTTTGTAGCCTGTCGTTCTAAATGTCTTCTAACACACTCGGTCCGTTTGTCCCTCAATAAATCAATCAGTAGAGTTATCTTAAATTATTTTTTGAAATCTGCTCGAATTTTTAAAAAACATCATGATTTATATGGACTGCGATAAGGCGCGACCGTCGCTCGCGACGTGAAACGCGCGACCCAACTCTGCAGCAGAGACTGCAATGCTGCACATCACTCGCACTACCCTGCTCCATTTCCAAGGCTCCCGCCGCGCCCCAGCCTGGCATTTGGACAAGACTATGCGTTGATGTCCACTCCTACTTTGCACGCTTTCCAAAAAGCAAATCTTTTTTTTAGAAAAAGCATAACTATTTAATAGTGCATTTATTTTAATTTCTATCTGCACCGGTATATTCTACGTGATGTGCAGCGTATGAAAACTAAATCTCACTTGCCTATATTTCAAAAAAAAGTTATTTAGCAATTTATGTATGAAAACATGTTAGAAGAATTATAAATTAAGTTTCTACTAAATAATACTAAACTTGCTACTCTAAAAAAACAAGTTAAAGTTTTTACATGGCATGAACATCGAGTGTTACCATGTGAATACAATAGATTTGCTATATGGTATTTGCATAAAGATATTAACCCTCTAAAGGGAGTAGTGTACCAAAATAAGACATGCCATAATTTGGAGGAACAAGTCATTAAAATAAATATTGCACGCGCTGCCAACTTGGGGCATTTATTAAAAAAAAAGGGTAATGGCACAAAACAAGACAAGCTATAACTTTGGAGCAAATTGGTAGAACATTGAGAGGCAAGTTATTATATAGCACACTATATAAGCCAGAAAACGTGACTAGCTAGAAAAACAAAGAGACATTTATTAAAAAAAGATAGCATTAGTGATCCAAAATGAGACAAGTTGCACCCTGAGAAATTATTACACGACTAATATGTAGGATTAGGAATGCATTTTAACTTGAAAGGGAAAATATAATAATGAAATTCAAAACTCATTAAAAACTAAAGTAAACAAAAAAAATAAATATTTAAAAAAGAAAAATTGAAAACTAAAGAATAAAAGATAAAAAATGTAATTACCAAAAAAATGAAACTGAAAACAAAAAATAGAAAATGAAAACTAAAGAAAAAACAATGAAAATCAAAACAAATAGAAAATAAAGAAGGAAAGTAAAATTGACAATCATAAATTGAACTGAAATCAAACATTTTAGTTTCTAAAGACTAAAGTAGATATATTGAAAAAAAGAAGTAGAACTGAAAGTGAAATCGACATCCAAAAATTTGAACTGAAATTGATAAGTTTAGTTTCTAAAGACAAAAGTAGATAAAATGCAAAAAAACAAACATAATACCGAAACTAAAATTAACAACTAGATGATAGAAACTAAATGTAGAAACTGAAAACTAAAGTAGATAGAAGAAAAAGAGAAAATTAAAACATAAAAATGAAGCTGAAATTGACAACCTGAAAATTGAACTAAAATTTACCAAAAAAAGAGAAAAATGAAAAAGAACCGAATCGCCATGATAAGCCTGCCTTTTTTCTTTCTTGTAGCGGATGCCACAGGCATTGCAGGGCGACTCGCAGAGAAGCAGGCAATAACAGCAAGGAGAAAACAAACAGATCGCATGATGAATTTGGAACTATTATTGATTATTATATATGTAATATAATAAATAAATAAAGCAAAAGATGACCGTCGTTGCCCTGACCGGCACAGGTCAACTGTGGCAACACAGGTCACAACGTTAGGCGGGGCAGGGGGAAGGGGCGGGCGGCCGTCCGTCATAGAGAGCGTCGTCGCGATAGGAACCGAAGCGCCGACAGGTCGCTAAATAAACTTTACGCTTTGTTATGTATCTAAACATAGAACGAAAATAAATACTTAAATGGCCTATAATTTAAAAAGAGGGCAAATAGGTTAATAGCAACTAACATATATTGATGTTACTAGATCGTGGTTGTATCGTTTCTATGTTCTAAATTATAAATTATTTTAACTTTTTTCAAAGAGTTAGATATGTTAAGTTTGACCAAATTTATATAATAAAATTATTTATGATGCTAAATAAATTTTATTAGACTTTTTATTAGTTATTATTTTTTTGTAATATACCTATTTAAAGTTATAAGTTTTTGTAGTTTTTTCTACAATTTTAATCAGAATTGAGATACTTTAACTCTCAAGAATTTAAAATAAATTATAATTTAGAATGAAGGGAATAGTTTTTAACTCAAAACATAAATCTGGGGCATATATTCGAGATTTCCTATAAATCCATAAATTATTGTTATAGCGTTGATCCTATACTAAAGGACATGCATGTCAGTATAGTGATGCGCGAATCATCAGTTTTTTCCAAAAAAAAATTCTCTATAAACAAAAAAAGGGTTGAAATCTATAACTCCTATACGTTTAACTCCTCTCTAACCTATTCTCTTGATCCCGATTGGTTGAGAGCTTAAGAATGATGTCACCGACATCATCGAGGAGTTACCTCCACTAAGACTCATATTTATTTCCCACTAGCTATTTCTTTTGAAATAGAAAAAAAAGTCGTAGTACCTAAACCAAGTATCATAATTAAAATCCAATTACACCATGGTGTTCCTCGTAATAAACTCTTTAAAACAAGACACCACATGAATATATTTGGACAACTTTTTTTTGCAAAAATTTAAACCGTTTCTAAAACAAAAACCCGTTTGTAAGTAAAAAAATCTAGCAAAACTGCATATCACATATATTACATGTGGTCCTCCAAAATATGCGTATATATAAGATTTAGGTGATGCCCTGTTCAAATAATCTATACCATGTCAATAGATACAACCTCCGCAGTTGACCTACTATATCTATATATATGTATCTATTAATTTATAGTTTCGACCATTATAAATTTCTTATATTTTTATTTTATACCCGCAAAGAACGCATCATCCCTACTAGTTTATAGAAATCACAGAGCAACACTACAGTGGAGGTGGAGGTGGAGCGCATACACAAAAGCCAGGGAGGAATCAAGAAAGCACCAAGCCCTTTCTCTGAGCATCAATGGCACGGTATCTTCTCGCCCCCACCTCCACCTCCTCCTCCTCTGGCCTCGTCCCCAAGGATGCCGCCAAGAACTCGCCGACGTCACGGCCCCTCCGCCTCCGCGCGCTTGGCTCCAGGACCAGCAAGGCGCGGCCCATCATGGCGGTGGCGTCGGAGCAGGCCGCGCCGCTCGCCAGGTACCCCAAGGTGGCCGCCCCTACCACCGGCCCGATCCCCGCCGCCGAGCTTCTTGGAGTCATCGAGGCCGCCGCAAAAGCTGGCGCCGATGTGAGTTTCAGTTCCATCTATTGCTTGATGTTCTGCTCCCCAATTTCGGATTCTGGGTAACACGCTCGCAGCTTGTTGACTAGTTTGGTTGGAATGCGGCCTGTCAGTTCGCAAAGCTGCAGGTTTATTGAACCGCAATAACAAGTGCTAGTCGTTTGTTTGATGTATTCGCTGATTCTTCTAATTGTACTAGTTATGCCGATTGGCAAAACTACTTGTTGCATTGGGTTTTAGACTACCTCTGCCCTCTGGCATAATTGTGTATTTTAACCAGTTATATGAGGCCAGTCTACTACTTTGGTTCTTTCAGTCAAAGAACACACTTGAATTTTGATAACACCAAACAAATATTGATGGTTGGATACCCTAGTGCTTTAAAATTTAAATGCTTCAAGCTCTGTATATACCATTTTTAGAAGGCAGGAAACATGTCCTTCTCTTCTAGGTTAGTGTTGATGGGATTTTTTTTTTTTTAATCATCTTCTATCGATTTCAGGTTATAATGGAAGCTGTTAATAAGCCACGAAATATCCACTATAAAGGTGTTGCTGACCTGGTGACAGAGTAAGAATGCTTCTTGCTGATATTGTCGTTCTGCGCCAGTTCTTAGTTTAATTGCTATATAAGATAGCAGGAATAAGATATTAGCGCCTCTTTTGATGCAGTAAAGTGAAACAGTGTAGTGTTTCAATCTATTGCTCTATACTTTGTTCAGCACAGACAAGTTGAGTGAATCAGTCATTTTGGAAGTTGTCACCAAGAACTTCAAAAACCACCTCATACTTGGGGAGGAAGGCGGCCTTATTGGAGATTCCCAGTCAGAATATCTCTGGTGCATTGACCCTTTAGGTTTGGTTTCTCACTCAGTTCGTACTTCTGATTTGATGAACATCTATTTAACATTGTAACCAACTAACCATTGTTTGTACTTTGTAATACTGGATGGCTCCCGTAGTTATCCACAAAATTTCTCGAACTTGAACAGATTAGTCCATCATCTATTTCATTCATTTAGAAGGTGACAGTTCCGTGTATTACTATTATTACCCTGATGAGAAAAAGAATCGGTCTTGTGTATTATTATTGACAAACAAATTGAGGAATAAAAGAATTAGTACGGTTCATTTATGGGTTATTGTACCTGAAGTTGATTAGAAATTAAGGGTATAGGTGCATATATGGGTTATTGTACCTGAAGTTGATTAGAAAAATTAAGTCAGCATGACGGTCTCCCCCTTGGGATCTAATCTAATATACCGAATTTCTCCCTTCAGATGGAACAACAAACTTCGCACATGGTTACCCCAGCTTTTCTGTATCCATTGGCGTTCTCTTCCGTGGAAAGCCCGCTGCTTCCACTGTGGTAAGAGTGTGAACATATTTCTTAAACCATATGATCTTTCCAATAGCAGAGCCCCTAAACATTTAGGGCATTACACTATATATAGGAAACAGTCTTGTTTATGTAGTTTTATGTTTTACCACTTTCTTGTTTAGGTGGAATTTTGTGGTGGGCCTATGTGCTGGAGTACCCGTACAACTTCTGCATCTTCTGGTAGGTTCTTTGATCAACTACTGGTTTTGCTTCTTTATGCTAGAGGACTCTAGAGACTTCATCTTTATGTCTTTCCTTTCTCTCGAACAGGCGGTGGAGCTTATTGTAATGGGCAAAAGATTCATGTCAGTCAGACAGACAAGGTAGCCTATTTTCTCTTCTAGAAGTAGCCATGCATTTTCCTATTGTGTTCATCTGTGAGTGCAAGACTGCCTGCTGCGGACGATTTGACCGGGGTCATGTGCTCAATGCATCCATTCATAAAAAGTGTTTCTGGATGTCCAAATTAAATGCCACATAGCCTGACTGTGTAATGTATATGTAAGTTTTCAAGTTACTATCTCTAATTGGTAGCTGTCAACTCATTCTCTAGGTGGAACAATCTCTACTCGTCACGGGTTTTGGATATGAACATGATGATGCCTGGACAACCAATATAAATTTGTTCAAGGAATTTACTGACATTAGCAGGGTAAGTGTTTGCTGAACTGAGTTTTTTGACAGATATGCAAATCTGAGTTTTCTACCGTCCCTTGTACTTACTCTTTTCAGGGAGTGCGAAGGCTGGGGTCTGCTGCTGCTGACATGTCCCACGTTGGACTTGGTATTACAGAATCTTACTGGGAGGAGTACCGACTTAAGCCATGGGATATGGCTGCTGGCGTCCCTGGTCGTTATTTTTCTCCTATGGAAATATTAACATTTAATAATTACCTTCCCAAATTAGTTTGATAAATAATCATGACTACAGCTGTCAGCAGAATTAGATATTGGCCTTTTTTTTTGGTTCGCCTAATCTTACCTCAATCAGATATTAATATTACATGTTATTGATGTAATCTAACATTTTTCTAAAATTAGCTATAGGGATTGCCTCTAAGATGGCAGGAACCAGTTTCAAAATACTATTAGACATGGCCTTTCTGTGAACAACTAAAGAGCCTGCACCTAAATATAGGAATTGGCGCTTATATTATATATCATAAAAGTGTAAATACATTTACTTCAGTTAGAGCAATGGCTACTCGTTGAGTCTGAAAATGATAGCTTTGTTTCCAAGCATATCTTGTTCTGTGGTTTATGTTGTGCTGATATATTTGGTCACTTTTTTTTCAACAGATAGTTGAAGAAGCTGGTGGGGTGGTAACTCGCATGGATGGTGGAGAGTTTACAGTTTTTGATCGTTCTGTTCTTGTTTCCAATGGACTTGTTCATGGACAGGTTTGTTCTAAATAACTCGGGATATTGTTTGTGTGGACAAGTTTCTTAGTGTTGTTGATGCACCCTTTTACTGAACTGCAGCTTTTGGATCGGATTGGCCCTGCCACTGAAGATCTTAAGAAGAAAGGAATCGATTTCTCTTTGTGGTTCAAGCCTGACAAATACCCAACCGACTTTTGAGTTGCACCAAGGGCACCAGCCATGGACTATCATAATAAAGCAACCATCATTTTTCAGTTTCCTTAAGGAAGAAACAATAATGTTTAATTCAAAATCCCTGTACTTTTTATGTCAATACAATGTACAATTCTTTTGACTCAAATTTCAGAGTTTCAGGAGCCAAGCTCCCAAAAGAATACAGCTTTACAATTGAACATGGAATGGTGCACATCCTTTGGCTTTTGGATTCATGTATCAGAAATTGAGATTTTGAAAGAGCCACATCTTTTGCGTTCATTTCTACATCTAAGAATTGATCCATGTGACCTGCTAGACTGCTGCTACTCTTCGAGATACCATGCAGTGAAAAATTGTCTGCTTGTCGTTACAGATAAACAGCACATGCTACAAGGCATTATAAATTGCGTCTCAATAAGCTTTGCATAACTGCATCGGAGATATATATTACTTTGATGCACACTCTGATAATCAGAAGATTAGCAAACCAAAACTGCACATGTTAGTTCAGTCACTAAAAGTTTGCCGGTGCAGAGGTCATGTTGGTTGTCTTTTTGGATAAGAGGTCCTGAATGATAGGCCACAGGAGGCCCAAAACGCAACACTGGATAGAACGAGCCAAAAGCAAGATCGAGGGAGAGAGATTTCAGCTTGCTCTGCTCGCAGCTCCTGCCGTTCACAGCTTCCCATCCTCTCCAAAACAGCCACAGCTGAGGCAAAAGCAAGAAAGCTCAGTGATATTTTCCTGGCTGTCTAGCAGGTCTGCACACTCGTTGCCTATCGAGAGCGGCGGCGGCCTTCGTCACCCACCCTGTGCTCATGTACGTCCGACTTTACCTCTCTCCATTCTCGTGTAATTATTCCCAAGTTAAAGCAGCTTTGCCTGATTTAGGTAATTTTGAGGGTTTTTGTGAATTGGGCATTCGATTTTATGGTACCGATTTTTAATTGGATAGTAATTTGCTAGTAGTTAGTCGTAACTGTTTGATTGTGCATGTCTTGATTAGAAGCTCCAAACGGCATCAGTGTTTCTATGAATGCACTGACATGACTTTGTCCACCGTTTTGCAGGCTAAGTGTTAAGGCTCATACATATTACCCGATTGCAAGGCCGAGATGCAAATTATGTGCCTGCAGAAACGTCTTGCAAGAAACTTCCTTGCATGACACAGAAGTAAATTCCTACCGCCGTAGTGAGAGGAGGAACAGGAAAAGGGATGGCGCTTACATTGACAAAGATGGCGTGGCAAGAACTTTCGATCGAAAGAAAATATCTAGAAAGAGGGGTGAATGACAGTGCTACTACTTTCATTGAATGCTGCAAAGCAATAATTCTTAGATCATTTTGGTCGAAAGAAAAGAACTTTATTATTTGTTGGATTTATTTACTGTTTCGTTGGAAGTTCAAGGACATGACCTAGGTTTTAGCTCTGAATGATATGGCTTGGACATGCAGGGGGTGCTATCAAAGGCCGTGGTTGGAAGTACGGCTCTGGGTTTGTTGATGGAGTGTTCCCAGTGCTGAGTCCAATGGCGCAGGATATCCTAGAATTTGTGCAGAAGGGGACTGACGTCGCCAATATCTGGGAATCACTGGACAAGATTCCTCAAGCACACGATCTTTGGGATGACATTGTCAATGTTGCAGTCCAGTTCCGCCTGAACCGACAATGGGAGCCGATCATCACAGTGAGTTCTTACATCTCATTCTGCCTTAACCTTGGCTGTTCATACCTGCAAGAGCAAAATTCTAGCCTTTGTTGCTTCTCTTGGTGCTGCTTTGATTCCTAAGATTTTGATGTTTGATTTGTCAAGAGTGCCTATAGGTCTGTGAGTGGATCCTTTACCGGAGTTCGTTCCGTCCCGACGTAATCTGCTACAACCTGCTCATAGATGCATATGGTCAGAAGCGTCAGCTGAACAAGGCAGAGTCGATTTACATGGCTCTTCTGGAGGCTCACTGTGTGCCCACAGAGGACACTTACGCTCTTCTATTGCGAGCTTACTGCAATTCTGGACAGTTGCACCGAGCCGAGGGCGTGATTTCAGAAATGCAGAAGAATGGGATCCCTCCAAGTATGCACCTCCTTGTACACATCTCTGTGTCATGAGATGAAAAATGCTTGTCGATTTAGGATGAAAGAAAAAAAATCATAACAAAAATTCTCTTGCAGCTGCCACTGTATATAACGCGTACCTGGACGGTCTACTGAAAGCAAGATGTTCTGAAAAGGCGGTTGAAGTGTATCAAAGGATGAAGAAGGAGCGCTGCAGAACTAACACCGAGACGTATACACTGATGATCAACGTATATGGGAAGGTAAGCCATTTTTCCTGGTTTAATATGCAGGGATCAGGTGATCTCAAGTGTCTGTCAATGACCGTCATGCTCATCCTTTGGCAGGCAAAGCAACCGATGTCATCGTTGAAAGTGTTCAACGAGATGAAAACGATCGGGTGCAAGCCCAACATCTGCACCTACACCGCACTGGTGAACGCGTTCGCGCGAGAAGGCCTTTGCGAGAAGGCAGAGGAGGTGTTTGAGGAGATGCAGCAGGCTGGGCATGAACCTGACGTGTATGCCTATAATGCCCTGATGGAAGCTTACAGGTAGGGGAGGGGGGGAATTTCAATACCATGAACCTGAAGGTGCTCATTTTTGTAGCAACTTAAACATTTCAAGTTGATGTGAAGCGATGCCATATCATCAGTTTACTGATTCATCATCACATCACAGCCGCGCAGGGTTGCCGCAAGGCGCATCGGAGATCTTCTCTCTGATGGAACACATGGGGTGTGAGCCTGACAGAGCCTCTTACAACATTTTGGTGGATGCTTATGGAAGAGCTGGTCTTCACCAAGGTACTACTGCTGCTACATTGCATGCAGTAGCTCAACAAGCTTCATCTTGTTATAATTTGGCCAGCGAACTCAAGAACATGCTGAATTTAATTTGCTGATGTTTTTGTGATTGTTACGTTCAGAGGCAGAGGCGGCGTTCCAAGAGCTGAAGCAGCAGGGCATGCGTCCGACCATGAAGTCGCACATGCTGCTCCTGTCGGCGCACGCCAAGTCCGGCAACGTGGCGAGGTGCGAGGAGGTGATGGCGCAGCTGCACAAGTTGGGGCTGCGCCCGGACACCATCGCGCTCAACGCCATGCTCAACGCGTACGGCCGCGCCGGGCGGCTCGACGACATGGAGCGCCTCCTCGCGGCCATGGAGCGCGGCGGCGGCGACAGCGCCGGCGTCTCACCGGACACCAGCACGTACAACGTGGTGGTGAACGTGTACGGGCGCGCGGGGTACCTGGACCGGATGGAGGCGGCGTTCCGGTCGCTGGCGGCCCGGGGGCTCGCCGCCGACGTGGTGACGTGGACGTCCCGCATCGGCGCGTACGCGAGGAAGAAGGAGTACGCGCGGTGCCTGGAGATCTTCGAGGAGATGGTGGACGCGGGCTGCTACCCGGACGCCGGCACGGCCAAGGTGCTGCTCGCCGCGTGCTCCGACGAGCGCCAGGTGGAGCAGGTCACGGCCATCGTCAGGTCCATGCACAAGGACGCCAAGACGCTCTTCGCGCTGTGAAATCCACGCAGGCTTCTTGGAGACCTATTTGTGTAAAATTCCGCTGCATGATCACGATCACATATGAACTTTGACAGAAATCACGGTACACATGAATATGAATTTTTGGGATAACTGCTGCTGCGATAATACAGAAAAGTTGTATACAGTTTTTCTTTTAGCAAACTCAGGGCCAGTACACAAGCCCTCTCTATTTTCTCGTGAGGAAAAATAACCCCTCTATTTCCAGCCTTTAATAGTAGCACAGCCAGTCCATATAAGGTTTGAATCCAAGTCATTAAAGGGGTGTTTGGATTAAGGTGTAAAATATTTGTCATGGCACTTTTTGCTATTTTTTAGCAAATGAATTCAAACATGGGGGTAAATTTTGGCAAATGACAAATGTTTTGTCTATTTTTATTTGTCATGGGAGAGATGCAAATTTTGGTAATGGGCCTGGGAGTTTATGTTGGACTACCCTTGCCCCTCATTCACCTCTAATTAGCATTTATTAAGGCAGATTTGCATGTCATATAAACACATTTATGATGGGCAAATCGGTCATTTAGAACAGCCATGCAAATATTTTGCCAAACTATCTAAATACCAAATTTTTTACAAATTTTTTGCCAAATAAAAATAACAAATAATTTGCCTTACGGCAAATCAAACTAAAATACGGCCTAAAAAACTTTCCGAAACGGATTGGAGTGAATAAAAAAAAAGTCGGTGAGGCCGCCGCCATCGCGTCCTCCGACTACTCCGCACCGCTCTTCACCGCTTGCTGCCGCAAGGGAAAAAAAACCCTGAACCACAATCGACGGCGCCTTCGCCTCCGTGAACCCCATCTGCACCGCCTGCCTCATATCCTGCGGTGGTAAGCCTGAATTTCACCTGTTTCTCTCAAATTCCATCGGTTCCTCGAATCACAGTTCATCAGCACAGAGTCCACCAGCTCATCCTGTTCTAGATGTAACCCTTTTTCTTTTTTTGGTAGTTTAATTAATTGAAAAGGTGAGGAAGCTCTTCCTCCCGAATTGTTCAGGCAAAAAAAAAAAAAAAAAACTTTGTTACTAAGTCATGCATGCCCTGTAACTTCATATTACACTCAATTTCGTGTCCAAATTTCAAGTCTCTAGTTCTACATAGACAGTGGCAGATAACAGTTTTGTTGCTACTGCAGTAATTTTGTCATCTATAATTTACCTAGCTCAATTTCTATTTTTGAACTTACTAGCTCAATTTCTTGTCCAACTGTGTACTGAATTTCCTGGCAAATTTTGTAGATTGAAGATGCTGCGACGCAAGTCTCGTGACGATGCCGAACCTGCCACCCCTCGCCAAGTGAGAAGGAAGTCGCCGTCGTCGCCGTACGTAGCTTGAGAAAACTTTGATTTTCTCTTCTTCCACCTCAATCTCTTTTTTCCTTGTACCTATATAACCGCTAGTTTTAGCTATTAAGCATTTTTACATCAACCTTTTAACTAACCCCTAAATCCACGTCCTCGTAATTGGATGATTAGCAGGTCGTCATGGGAGCAGCTGCCATGGATCATGGGTCCAGCTGCCCCCATGTGAGATCGGTGTTTTGAGGGTGACAGCAACAGCTCTGACGATGCAACATCAATTGCAGAGTTGAGCGTCAAAGTGTTCCCTAGTCTTCCTCCAGATGATGCAATTGCTTGTTACGCTCATTTTTGCAACAATGCAAAGGCTTGCACCAAGCACTACAACACGAAGCACCAGGTAATTAATCTCATTCATCTGTCTAGCCCAGTTCCAAGCATTACATCCCTTCTTGTTGGTATCAGCAAGTAGTAATCGATCTCTTCTAATACATGCAGGCCGACTTTGTGCACAGATCATGGATTTGGGCTCATTCTTGTTGGAGAGCAAGATGGCAGTGACTACTACCACTTAAATTTTCATGCTCGGGACAAGAAAGGACACTCACAGCCCTTCTTTGGTGAGATCATGGTGTGTGTTGCGCCTAAAGAGGAGGAGGATGTCACTTGTTGCCACCCCATTTCACCTTCTGATGCTGGTATGTCATATATTTGACCTCATTGGTTCATGCGTTTTTATAAGATGGCTAGATATTATTCATGGCACTCTGATTTGTTGGTTTGTAGTATATATGCTCTTTTATAACATACGGGTTTTGTTGCTTTCCTCATAATATTCTTGAAAAATGGACACCACCCTGTTTTTGTGGCACAACAAAATGTAATGCAGGGCTATTTGAGCATTGTGATGGTTAAAAAAGTCTATTTGGTGCATATGATATTGTAGAATTTATTTGAAATTGTGCGATGTGGATTATTTGATTTGTAGGCGGCAAATGTATCCAAACCCTTGAGGAGATGGACTATGTATTCCCAACTTGGGGAACAGCAGGTTTGGATACAGAGTACTGCTATGGGTGTCCTCCTACAATGAAGCACCCAGAAGGGATACGCTATGTTGCTGGCCACGTCGCCGATTCTCGACACTACTATATGCCTAGCCCCGACCCTGAGGACTGATGTATTTGGCACAAGATCGTTTGAAATAGAAGAGATCGACAGTTGTTGTCCCTTTGACCATAGAATGGAAATCTCCTGAAAATAGGTTGATGAGCTTTATGTCATCTTTCTTGTCAACATTTCATTGAGGCCACCATGCTTAATTGAAACTGAAAAGCCGTTGACGTTTGTATTATGTTTATTTAATGTCAAAATTTCAATGAGGGTAGCCTGTTTAATTGACATGATTCATCTTATATGTTATATCACTCATCATTATGTGTTTAACTCATGATTGTAGTTTTATCCGTAGTATATTGATGATGCAAAAATTAATTTCTATGTTTTCACCTATTGCCACCATATATTTTGCCCACCATGAAGGCTCCATGAGCCAACTCATTTTTGTGGACGCAGGACGCACTAATGTGGCTCGAGGTTGTGTGCGTGGAGGCCTTGCATTGTCAAACCTACGCCCATGGTGATGGTGTCAACTAGACGTGAAGGAGTAAGGCCCTCCGAACCGAAGCGTGGGCTAGTTTTGTTTTTTTTTTTTTTTTTTTTTAAGAAGCGTGGGCTAGTTAAGATAGTGAAGCTTGAGTGGGGGAGAGAGTATTTGAGCAGTCTTCACATGTTGCAGTCAGTGATTCATGTTTTAAAAATTCAGGGGAGCGATGCATCAACAGCACCGATGCTTAATGATTTTAAAAAGTTAGGTCATATTTGGAACCTTTATAGCTATCTGCTAACAATTATCTCTTTTAGATCTAAACAGGTATAGATAATTAACATTATTAGATCTTTTAGATAACAACTAACCCACTGCCTAAACCAAATCAGATAATGAGTTATTATCCAGCTATCTACTAGCAGATAATGAATCCTTGAAAAAGACGAATCACATAGGTAGCGAGTTTTTCGCGTAATTCAGGGAGAGAGTATTTGAGCACATGTTGCCCATGTACGTAGGTTGCCCCATCAGATAGACATGTTGCCCATGCTTCTGCTTTGTTGTTCTCTTCTCCACCCATACCTTTATCTTGTAGAGTTGTATTATTGGTAAATTTTTCTTCTGTTTTGTTGACAAAAAAAAAGAGTAAAACCTACATGCAGTTTTAGAAAAAAAATGAACCAGCCTTTCAAAATAAAACAAAATACAAAGCTTACCTTCCACGGCATGTTGTAGCCACACAAAACCAGTCAAGACCTGTAGTTTAAGTGGACTATTAAAGTACTCCTTCCGTCCCATGAAGTATGTCGCCCAGGAAACATGTTTGTGAGGGAGGCATGGTTTTTCAACGACAAATTCCATGGGACAGAAAGAGTATGTATGTAAGCAGGAGGATTTGGGTAAAACGGAAATACCATTGCTGGGTCTTACATTCGTCAATGGTACTACTATGTTATAATGCAATAGATCCCCTCACCGACTGCAGCTTGTTGTTTTGCAGTCTGCATCAGCCACCAACCGCTGTTCAGAAGTCTGATCAGTGTCAGAGAGCACCGGTGTCCCCGGTGGATTGTTTACGCACGCCGATGCCCCGACCCCAGCCCGTGATTCGGCGATGCAGACTAACTACACTACACCAGTGGCCAGTGGAGTAGCAACAACAAAGGAGTAGTTGTTGAATCTTTTCTGTGGGTTTGTTGGTTGGTGACGACGCCCTCGGCCAACCCCAACACAGCGTTGCTGCAGCGTTTGGTGGTCTTCCGGAGAAAAAAAATAGTTTAATTTGGTGATTAGAAGCCTCAAATCAGCGCCAATTGGATATGGAATTTGACGCTAAGTTGGTGATGCAACTCTTCATCACAAATTTGCAAGAGGAAAGGGGATGGAAGCCTGATAATTCAGTGATGATAATAACATTTTGATGTGGTTTCAGATTTACTGAAACTCTGAACCTTTCTTTCCTTTCTGAAACGAAAGGGCAAAAACACCTGCGTTTTGCCAATATCACCAGAGCTCAAGGGTCAAATTACAAACCATAAAGTGCAAATACTGAAAAAAGGCCCACAAGGGCCCATTTTTCTACTAGTTTTCGCAATTTGGAGGCGCACCACCAACCTCCTCCATTTTCCATTATATTTTTGCAAATTCCGCAGAAAAAAAGGCGACACGAGGCCACCAGCTCACCACCACCGAGCGGAACGAACTCGGCGACACAGAGAGAGAGAGGGAGGGCGGAACCGCGGAAGCGGCGGCGAGCAACAAATCCCTCTCCTCCTCGTCCGCCGCGCCGTCTCCCGGATCATGGCGATGGCCGCCTCCTCCCGGGTGTTGTGGGCGTCCCGCGCCGCCGCCTACCTCAGGATCTCCACCTTCCCCAGGGCCTTCTCCACCGGTACGTACGTGTCCCTCCCTCCCTCCCTCCCTCCCTCTGTTTCCGGCGCTCTGGTTCGTCGGATCACGGCTCCTTGCGGTTGGTGCGGCACCGTCTTGTTGTCTCGCGCGCGTATAGATCCGACTTGTGGAAGTATTCCTGGTTGAGCCGTAGTTCTGCGGCGGATACGTTCGGGGACGGGGTTTACGACGGGGTTTAGCCGCCGCCGCCGCCGCTCCTTATTTATTCTTTGATGAATATGAATGCTCTGTCCTCCCGGGGTGGTTTCGTTGATTCATTATGGTGACAGCACGTGTCTATATGAAAAAAGAAGGATCTTTGATGTTACGCTGCTAATATATTTGGAAGATTAATAATTTTCTCAGATTTATTAAGTGTTAGATGTGGATGAGGACGGCAATGTATTACAATCTGAAATTAAAATTTTTCATATGAATAGATAGCCTTTGGTAAAATTGTGCTTCAGTACAGGTGCGGAAGGAATGGTCTCAGGAACACCGATTTTTATTGTAGAGTTTGTTCAGTAACTGTAAAACTTGGCTGACAAAACTTATTTGTAAGCGATATATTTATTTTTGTATTAAATAGACTAAATGATAGATTCAAGGAGTCGCTGGTTGGGGTTGGTCTAGTACTTTTTTGTGTGCATTGTTGCCCCGCAATGCCACTACAATTCATACAACTTCTGGCGCTCAAGTTTTTCTCATGCTACCTTTTTTTTTCAGTGCTTAAGGATCTGAAGTATGCTGACACTCATGAGTGGGTGAAGGTTGAGGGTGATTCAGCAACCGTGGGGATTACTGACCATGCCCAGGTTGATACATTCACATATTTCTATCACTGTTAATTTGTAGTGTGAGGCAATTCTAGCCTTCTAGGTGCTATGCCCTCGATATGTTAGTCATCCGGTGCTGTAGTTCTTATCTATAATGATAAACATAATAATGCATGCAATCTGTTGCCCAGACATCAAGTTCCAATATACTATATCATGTTCAGTATACATCATTAGGGTTTGCGTTGCTTAAAATTTGTTCGTTGTTTTTGGCTTTCAGGATCATTTGGGTGATGTTGTCTATGTGGAGTTGCCAGAAGTTGGCATCAGTGTATCCCAGGGAAAGAACTTCGGTGCTGTTGAGAGTGTGAAGGCAACCAGTGATATCAACTCACCAGTATCTGGAGAGGTCATTGAAGTGAACGAGAAACTAAGCGAGGAACCTGGATTGGTAAGTGTTGCAACTCGTATTAGCCATAAGTCATCTGAAAACAAACTGTCATGGGTAGATTAGTCAATGTGATTATCATTTTTGGTTAGGTGAATGCAAGCCCATATGAGAAGGGCTGGATTATCAAGGTCAAGCTTAGCGATTCAGGTGAGCTCAATTCGCTCATGGATGATGAGAAGTACTCAAAATTCTGCGAAGAAGAAGACAATCATTGAAGAAATCGGGTGTCTTCTGAACACCAAGGACCTTTGTTTCAAGCTTTATCACTGCTTTTGGTCCGGAGACATGCTCTGACAAATTGGCAAGGTCCATGGCATGGAATAAATTACTTAGGATTTGCCTATTCTACAAGGGCTTGGGAAATCCGAGCTTGTGTTGTGAATGACATGGCCAACTTTGATTATCTCTTTGTAGTTGTAATCTCGGGATTTCCTTCTTTTTAAATCTCTCTTTTTGATTCCTTGATATAGAAGTTCGTTGGTCCTTTTGCGAATGGTTCAGAATGTTCAGCGTTATTACTGTGCATAGTGAGCAAACAGGGACTCATGTGCATTTATACCGAGAGATTGCACCGTCTGATATTCTGATTCACTAAAATGGTATTTTAAGTATTGAAGAAATTGCAAGAAATATCAGTCTTCCAAATCGCAATTCAAAGATCAAAGGAATATTTAAATTATACATCGACTGATAATTTTTTTTTTTTTTTTTTGAGCTCCCACCTAACCAAGTGGTTGGACACCTCTTTGAGTTTTGCACTGAGTTCACTCATGGATGATGCCTTCCCATCCTTGCGCCACGACTCTACTAGGGACGCCGAAAAATCCGGATGAGACTCCCACATCACTTCATACCTGAAACGCTTGCCCCGTCGGTTTCGACGAGCTGCCGGGCGCCACTCCAAAAGGATAGGACCATGATCAAAAGCTGCCGCTGACATGTTCTTCAACGTAGCATTCGGGAAGCGAGTGCACCATTCAGTCATAGCTAGGCCACGATCGAGTCGGACCCGACAATAATTACCTCCAGTCACCTTCTTTTCAAAGGTCCAGCTGCGACCTTCATAGCCAAGGTCGTTGAAACCACATACATCCACCATCTCCCTAAATCCAGCTATCTGAGACTGGCTGCGTTCCTGCACCCCCATATGCTCATGTTGGTGCAGCACCTCATTGAAATCACCCACACATACCCAGGGTAATGGGGAAGAGGACCGAAGGAATTTGAGTAAACTCCAGGTCTTGTGTCTTTCGCTAACCTGTGCTTCACCATAAACACAAGTCAATCTCCACGGATCCGTGTCTCCCTCCTTCACAATAGCATCAATGTGGTACTGTGAATAAGGTAAAATTTTCAAATTTATATTATTGTTCCAAAAGATACCCAGACCACCACTGCGGCTTGTACTACTTACAGCAAACGAATTATCAAAGCCTAATGTTCTTTTCAGCTGTTCTACCCTTGCCTTATGTACTTGAGTCTCAAGAACGCAAAGTACAGAAAGGGCAACACGCTTCGCTAGATCGCGAAGCTCTTTAACCGTCGCAGCGTTGCCAATCCCGCGACAGTTCCAGCTCAAACAACTCATTGCGACGGGCGGTGCTCCTCCGAGGAGCCCGCCTTTTCTTCAGTAGCATTCACCGCCTTCTTCTCGCCATCCCTTTTTACATGTTTGGCCTCACGAGGAGACTTGTAAACCTGCGGGAGGGGCGGTACAAGGTTGGCATCCACCATCACCAACTGCCTGCAGGCCTTCGAAGGATCATTTGCATCAGAATGCACTACGGCAGCCTTTGCTGGGCTACTCGCAGTATCTGCCAGCTCTTCATCACTCGCTTGGTCGCCTACTTCAGATGACTGGCGTTTTTTAGAGCCCGAGCTCTCGCTCCCCGTCTTCGACTTGGCCTGCCACACCGGAGGGCGATCACCACGACCTCCCGCATGCCCCCGGCCACCTGCAAAACCTCGACCGCCCCGGCCAGCCCGCCAAGCAGGCTCGTCCCTCTGGCCACTCCGGTCAGACGAACGAAGGCGTGGTGTGCCTGGGTGCCGGGTATCCGTCTCCGCGAGCATCCATGCACCAAACTGTAGCTCCGACTCAGCATACTCCCCGGAACCACATTCAAGGTGAACATGGCCCATGAGACCGCAGTGAGCACAGAACCGTGGCATCTTCTCATACTTCACTTGGAGGAGGATCCGCGTCTGTCCTTCAGGGGCAAGCGTGACCACACGCACAAGGGGTTTATCAGCCTGCAGCTTGACCCTGATACGGTGAAAGTCACCTGAGCGCGATGCAATTGCTCTCATCTCCACACTCTGAACCTCCCCCACCTTGGCCGCAAGCTGCTTGACAATCTCTTCTGTGCGGAACAGGTGAGGTATTTTGTGGATTTGAATCCACCCAAGTACCTTGGACGGAATCACCTTAGGGACAGTGGTTGACCCATCAAACTCTTCTAGCATCAGTGCATAGCCCCTGAAAATCCAGGGACCTTCCTCCATAATTTTCTTCCAATCGCCCAGACAGAAAGCTTGAACGATGAACAAATTCTTTCCAATCGCCCTGAACGATAGCTCTCGAGCAGGGTTCCAAGCTGCCCGCATCGTTGAAAACAAGGATGCGGAACTAAAATCCTTGGACGTAAGAAGCTTCGCCGCCGCCATCCACTTCACCGCCGGGAGGCTCTCCCGGTCCTCCTTGGCCAGAACGACCTCGTCCTTTTCCGCATCACTCAACTTGAGCTTGCCCAGCAGTTCGTCCACGTCCAGATCTTCCTTCATTGTTCCCATCTCCGATCTCTCTGCCGCCATCGCCTGAAGACCCCGAAAACCTAGCCGCCAAAGACACACAGCACGCCAAGGCTGGGCAGTTGGGCAAAGCCAACCCCTTTATCAGCCCGAGCGAGCCACGTCTCTATGGAAAGAACGAGAACAGGGTATGCTTGATGCCTCGACGTCGAAGATAGCCGCCGAGTTCTCCAAACCCTAGAAAACCTAGGTCAAAAACTAACAATAGACATATATCGACTGATAAATGCACACAATGTTTAGAGAATCTTGTGACAATCAAATCCAAGGATGGAACATCTTTTATATGTGAGAATTCCTATGTGGCTATTGTCGAACCCAACCTTCCAGATTACAAGTTACAAAGAAATAGTTCTGGAACAAGCACAAAACAAAGCAATGCCATAGCATTTGCAACACTGCACCTTAAGCTGATACGTTAGGTGAAAATATCAGGAGCTGTGAAAGATTTTCTACAATTTGTCTGGTGAACTATGATACACTCAGAGAACTTTGCATCACATTCCCATAGTAAATAAATAAATAAATAAATGAGGGCAGGGGTATATCTACCTCATGTAAGGTTGCTGTAGAAAACATTATCAATCAGCATTGCAAGAAAATCAATATATGTTGGCACCTAACATCAGAACACATATTTTCTCTAGATTGTCAGGATCTAACAGTAGTGATCATTGAAAAACTAGCATTAATGTTAAACACTGGATCCTAGAGAGATCAGAGACCCACGATCTACCCTCCTGCTTTAGACAGACATTATGCACATCAACTTAAATACAATAGCCTAGAATATTAAAACCAGTTGCCAGATGCAACTACAAGAAAATCTCGCCAGGAAAGCACAAAATGTCTCAAGCTGAAGGACCCAATGAAGCAGAAAATCTATCATGCTTTGATGTTCCAATTGTGCGCCGAACGTGGGCCACTCGTAATCCCCTCATAGTATTGTGATGGCAGCTTTCCTTTGTTCCATTGTTTCACAAACTTTAGGAACAGATCACGCGCAGACTCTGAAGACAAATCTGAGAAATATTTGCCTTTTTCTTCCTTCAACCAGGTAGCAAACTCATTGTTCTTTGCAAAGTAGTCATCCTTGGATATTTCTTTGAAGGCCTGTTTCAGCAAGTGGCAAAAATGAGAAATAAGGATATCAAGGCTTGGCAACGAAGAAAGGAAGACACTGAATTCAGTGAATGTCAGTCACTCCTGTCTTTTGCCACAATATACAGAACCTATTGGTCCAGTCAACTTTTCCTGTTCTTCTTTCTTAGCAACTTGCTACATTTATTTTTATTATAAAAAATATCACATCACCGCTTTTCTAGAAATTTGATGATAAAAAAACGATATATGTCATGCAACTAGCACTATAAGCTAGGTATGCACACCATTTTTACTGATTTGTTTCCAGGGATTTGTGTACTAGTATTTCATTCACTTATAGGCTATAGCAGAAAAAATTGAATGGTAAGATGAAATCATGTCTTTGATTCAGCCTTCATAAGAGAACAAAGTCTGGCAAGTTTTGATCTCCTGTTCAGCCAACAGATGAGAAATAGACTCTAGCAAGTTCCCATTGAGCAAAACATAATATAGGACCACACTATGGCTATCAGAATTGGAGAAATTTGCAATCGTTTATCCTTTGATTCATTCTTTCAAGATGACCCAAAATTATAAATTAGTGTTAACTCCAATTATACACTTCAATTAACTTGCAAGGCAGCCCAAAGTTCCTAAATTTGGTTCTATCTCAAGCACTATTCCATTATCAACCCATAACAAGCTCAATCTTCTGCAACAATTTATCTAAAAACGCAGCCCTAACGAGCTAGCAGGTCTCAGAAATTCAAGAGGAGTTGAATGCACCACTGTAAACTATTTACTTGGCACTGCCCATCGAAACTTAGTCTGAATATATGGTTCTTTATGGTTCTTTAGACAACTTACAGTGTCCTTGTCTTTTCTCTTGCTCTTCTCCTTCTCCTTAGAATGCCTATCCTTCGAATCTCTCTCTGTCATCAACACAGAAACACACATCAAAATCATAACCTAGCAAAACTTTAGAACCGGAAGCTGTAACGATTTAGGAATTAGGAGCCCAACCTTTGCCTTTGTCCCTGTCGCTGTGTTTCCCCTTCTTCCTCTTCTTGTGCCTGCCATCGTCATCCTCCCTGTCGTCTCGGGTGCTCCTCCTGCTCTCCTTCTTGTCTAGCCTCTTCCGCTCCCTCCCCTCTTCCTCCCCTGAAGCAAGGAAGAAAAGAAATCAACGCTCCGCAGCAAAACGAACCGATTGGTTCAACCACGAGAGGGGATACGGAAGGAATCCCTGCGTACCTGAGGAGGGAGAAGAACGGCGCTTCCTGGACTTGCCCTCGCCGCCGCCCATCGTCGCCGTCGGTGGCCTCAGAGCCTTCCGCCGCCCCGGGTCTGAGAGAGAAGAGAAGACAAGGGAACCGAGGAGGTCGGAAGCCTCGTGTTGGGCCGAAGTGTAAACAAGGCCCATGTATTTTTTGCCCGCCAAGTCGGTGGATGGGGGACGAATGAGTAATTCAGAAAATGTTGAGGGCTTGTGTGCAAAGTGACCCACAGTCCCCGGTGTCCGCAACTGAATCGAGGAGGGCTCCCGTGCAAAACTGCGGACGTTTCCAATCGAAAGAAGCCCAAAGATTCCTTACGGGCCTGAATCGAGGTGTTGAGAGGCTGCCGGGCCAGGAGCCCAGGATGGATTGTCTAGTTAGGCACGCATGGCTTAGCTTGTTGTTGTCTTTTTTTTTTTTTTTTAGGCCAGGAAACTTGCTGATTTCAAATAATCGATGTTAGGCTGGGTAGCTGTTAGAATATATACACGATGGGGCTGGATCCCCTAGGTCTATTTATCATGCAGAAATTCTAATAATTTTTTGAGAACCCATATGTGCCTGCGTTTTCTAATAGGCTTTAATATTTTAAGTAGATGATTAAAAAGTGAAAGTTGCAATATCGATCTAGTTGATGTGAATAATATACGCGTACCAATTACCAAGCCCCCATAAGAAAGACAAAGGGGGAAGAATGGCGTCAAGACTGAAGAGCCTCAGTCTGCTCTCTATAGCATGCATGCATGAGCGGAAGAAGCGTCAACAACCTCTGTTCTTTCTCTATAGCATCATGCATGAAGAAGTTTTTTTTTAGGGGCATGCATGAAGAAGTTGTGCTCTTCTTTTCTGCTCTCGCCTAATGTCTCTTTGAGGTCTTGCAATAAAGTTCAGCCGACATGCTAATTTGCCGTATATTTCTTCAAAATTATATGATATTGCACACACATGCACATGATCAATATGCCTTATCAGCACATATGTACAAACATCCGAACGATTAATAAGCATATTATTAATTCGCACTCCATCATTTGGTTAAATACTAGATTAGAGCTTAACTATTGTTACCATCATTGCACAGATCAACAGGAGTCTACGAACCTATCTTAATTAGATACATAATTGAATCATCCAGAGATTGCCGCATGCATATATAAAAGTACTCAGATGACAAAGACAAACTAACATATGAAATTATGCATGATGAGCTTTGAGACCTTCCAACTCCCAATCCTCTTCCAAGTATATATGATAGTCCTCCCAATGGATCGTCGGATCGGAGTTAATCTGCAGCAAAGAACAGGCTTGTCAGCATTTTTATAGGATCAAGCTAGACAGCACCAAAACTTTTTGACACGCGTACAATAATACATGTGTGTGTAAATATATATATACACACCTGATGAGTGAGATCAGATGTGTGCACATGTCTGGCTGCAGGGGCTAGCTTACCACAGCTGCAGGCCGTGGCCATGGAGGCCGCCGCACGCCGCCGCCGGGTCCTGCAGGTTGGGCTGCGTCGGCTGTAGCCGGAACCCGAGGTCGGCGTGCAGCTGCGGCGCCGCCGACATCAGCTGCAGCGCCGTGCCCGACGACGACGATTCCCCGCCGTAGTAGGTGGAGTGCGCGAACGCTGCCGGCGGTGGCAGCATCGCCAGCGGCGCCGTCATCTCCCCAGCTTCACCTCACCGGTCAATGCGGCCTGCTGGTTCTCGTTGATCTGATGAAGAATCAACAACAAGGCGTACATGTCGATCATGCATGCATGTTCAGAGGCCAACGTACAACAGTTAATGCAAAAGCTTGATGAAGAACAGAAGAACATTTCTCTTGATTTACCACCCTACCATGCGGTACAGGAAGGTGTTCTGGTCTTCCAAGATTTGTTCCTGTCCATTTTTTATCAATTCCATTAAAAAAAATACACCGATCAATCACTTATATGATCATGCAAGTACGTCTATTATTGGACTGTCAGTTACCTTGCGACGCAGATTGTCAAGCTGTTGGTTCAGGAGCTGATGCTGCAGGAGTTCAGGAGTCAGACATTAGTTTGCTATTCTACAGTACTTCTGCAAGAGATGGACTAGAAATATATATAGGAGTATATATACCTTTCTTGCACGGACTTTGGAGACGGAGTACTCAAGCTGCTGCTCGAGGTCGCTGACGTCGTCGAGGGCGAGGGAGGAGAGGTCGTCGCCGGTGTACCTCCTGATGCCCGTCTCCAGCTTCTCCATCTCGTTCTTCATCCGTGTCATCTCCAATAATATTTGCTGCATGCATAAAACTTGACTGACACTTAGCATGCACATATATATATATATATAAAAACTAAACATACGGCTGTTAATTAAATTACTGCTTAATATAATTTATTTGTTTGTGTTCAAGAAGCTAGCTAGTGTTGCAAGCACCTGATCATGGTTTATCCCCTCGAAGTGGCTGTTGGTAGCATGCTGATACTGCTCAATAAGCTCCCTCAGGCTGGATTTGCCAAACATCATAACAAACACATAGACATGCATGTCAGTCAGAGACTTAGTAATTCAACTGCGTGGTGTGTGATTTACAGATCCACTACTAATTATCGCTAAGCATCTGTGGCCTCTGATAATCAATGAATCTGAGTAGAAGATATTATATATAGAGAAATTACTCGATTGAGGAACTTGGTTTTATTTTGTCTAGTGAATTTAAAAGCTAGCATCAACACGCATGGATCTGGGATTTCAGGTTTTTCATGGCTTTGAAAGATATTAGATTCCATATATAGGCTACTTTAATTCACAAACCAAGAAACTAGAGTACACATTCTGATTTAATACCTATATATCAGGTCAGTCAGCGCTGCTGATATGATTGCAACAATAACAATGTTAATAAAATCACTTCACTCAAGTATCATGACTAACGAGCTCGTGTCGAGGAACACAGAGGTAGCTAGTATATTTTCCGAGATTGCTACTCAAGGCATATAGGATCATGCATGAAGATCTTGTGACATACCACCAAATTATTCTTGGTTAAAAGAAAGATAATTCCGCTTGGGTGGTGCTAGGAGACTCCATACAAATTTGGTGGAACAACATAAATCGAACACCTCCGACAGCGAGATGAGGTCCATCATCATTCTTGTCTATTGGGGGATATGGAAGGAAAAAATGCAAGAATTTTCGAGCACAGGAAATCTGCGTCAACGCAATTCCTCCAGAAAAATCAAGGATGATGCGGGTCTTTAGGCAATGATGAGAGCAAAGAACGTTTCTAACTTCTCATTGTGCGCTTGATTGGCTTCGTTTGTTCGTAGCTGTAAATGTTTGTACAGTGCCTTTTTAGACTCCCTTCTTTTTAATACAACAGACAACTCTCCTGCTGGTTCCGTTTCAAAAAAGAAGGATAACTCCACAACAGAGAAATTCAACAAAAAGGGGATACATTATACTACCTATTGCTATTTTGACCATGAGTTCCTTGCAATTCAGCAAAGAACATCAGGTTCCTTGCAATTCAGCAAAGAACATCAGGGGATATATTTTGTACATACATATCACTGAAGAACCAATATGTTCCTAGATTGCTACTCAAGCACTGTAGTATTACATTAAATTAAAGAGAGAAAAGGGTGAAATCATGCATGAGACCGATTTTGTGCAGTACAAGTGAAAACAAAAGCTGAATTCTTGAGCCAGAAAAAAAAGGGGAAATCTAAAAGGTCAGTAACTGATTGTTTCTGCAAAGCCCTAAAACAAGGTAAAAAAGCCTGAAAAAGAAAAGGCCTCTGTTGAAGAAACAAAAAACTGTTCGATCGGCACGCAGTTCATCAGGATGAAGATCAAGCATCATGGAGGCATGAGAAACACTGATGAGATCTGATCGATGGGGACTGGAGAGACAGAAACATGATCAGTTTAAGCATAACTAACCTGCAGGCAGGGCTGCAGTACTCGAACATCTTGCCGGTGCTGGAGAAGATGACGACGCCGACGCGCGCGTCACACAGCACGGCGAGCTCGTTTGCCTTCTTGAGCAGCCCGCCCCGGCGCTTGGAGAAGGTCACCTGCCTATTCGTCGAGTTCTCGATCCGCTTGATCTCGATCTTCCCGCGTCCCATGGCGACCGGCCGGCCGATCAAGCAACTCACACTGATCTCTTGCTATAGCTGGCTAGCTACTTGGAGATCAGGATGCAAGCTCGCTTTTCCTACATGATTGATCGAGGAAGCAAACAAATTACAAAGGGTGGACAACTTGAATCTTGATTGGGATTATTATGGAAGGAGGCAGATGCATGAGCTCAAAATGAACCTAGCACTATAGCAGTCACATAAAGAAAACCTAATAAAAGGGGACGATCGGAAGTAGAAAATTTATCTAATTGCATTGCGAAGGATGAAGAACTAGAAAAGGCCACCTTTTTCTTGAAATAATCACAGAGGAGTAGATGGAGATGGAGGTAGCTAGAGAGAGAGGAGGGCAAAGCTATGTGTGCATACCTTGTGAGGCGCTTGCTTGAAAGGCAAAGTCAGGAGGGGCAGAGCGAGAGACATATATAGAAGGAGAGTAAGTGGCAAAGTGCTGGAGTACTGCTGGTGTGGCCGGCCTGCCTGCCTAACCAGTGTTACTTCTCCTCGGCAGTAACATTTGATCTTTTAACTGTAAGGCCAGCGCACCATGTCAATTTTTCTTACCGATTATATGCTTTTCTTGGTGCAAATTGGATATTTATAAATGTATGTAGGTTATTATATTAAGGCTTTTCATATGCATTGAGGAATGAAGCTCTTTTGATTGTACCATGTGGAGTTCAAAATAATTGTTAAAGTAGTTTGTTATTTGCTTCATTCTGAATGTATTTTCTTTGTGGGGCTCACAAATGATTTTTTTTTGTTTTTTAAAAAAACTCAGCAAGAGTTATGCTGAGTTAATTTATTAGAAAAGAGACCTAAACCAAAACACCTTATACACACCAAGAAGGGTAAAGAAAACAAGGAAAAAGATAGCAAAAGGCTACTGCTATCTGGGGGCGCACCAAACAGCCATTGTTGCCTGCCAAAACTTGCTCCAAAAAAAGAACTTTTTCCAGGAAAACCGCTAGCGCCTAAAATTTTATTATCATAAAACCCATATAACTATATCTCCAACCAAAATTCATTTGCTTAAAGCTATTGTTGTCTCTCACTCTTGCCCTTCTTTTATTTTTCCACTCCTATTTCTCGTGACTACAGTTTCTGTCATCGTCGAAGGCAACAAAGGTAGCCTTCGGTTTTTCTTTTTAATATAATAAAGTGCAACTCTCCTGGGTTTTCATGAAAAAAGATTCAGTTTCCTCTTGGTGAGTTTGATTCCTAACAGAACTACTATCCAAATCTCTCACATATATTGTTCAATTTCTTTAGCCTTTTGTAAATTTAAATGGAATAACCTTGGGCCCTAACATTTGTCCATAGTTACCTTGTTTTTCACATAAGTATCATCTAATTCATGTTTACTATAGATGTTGTTGCCTCAAGCAATCACTGGTCGGACACCCATCGGTTCCTCAAACCTTCCCAACCAAACCGTGAAACCTCATGGATGCCAGGGGACTGCTAACTCAGTCATGCATGTTATACATATACAACTATTGATCACGTTGTGACCATATTTGTTTCCGCTTGTGACCATTGGCCAACTTATGTTCTCGTGAAGAGAAAAGCGGAATGGTGTTTGTTATGCTGCTTGTGAGCTTGTCATGCATGTAGACTAAGAAATTGGTGGACCAATTTTATTTAAGATGTCAAAAGTCAATCTATATGTTCTATGATTTCGTCGTAATCTTGTCCATTGAAACAAACAAATTATCCCCTACATCAGTTAAGTCCAGTTGATCTCCCTAACCTGTCACTATACCTTGAAAATCCCTCTCAACTTAAATTACCCCCTGCATCAGTTAAAAGTGGTTTTATGGTGTTTTTTAGCCACTTCATCTTTTTCTTGTTTCAAAAACAAATCTGGTAAATACTAGTTAAGATTTTAAACAAAAAAATATATCTTCAAGCCACAAAAAATATGAGAAAAATCCTAGAGATATATTAGCACAAGTTACACCTAAATATAATATTGCAACTATATCTTTTTTTTTACAAGAATGAAATATATCTTTGGAAGCTTTTAAAGTTTGGATTGAGGTATAGAGAAATGGAAAACAAAAAATCCATATGGAGCTGATGAAACTATACCTTATCCTAGTAAATTCTGCATAGGATTTTATGAGAACATGTTTTAAGGATATGTGGAGCTGTTTTGATAAGCAGTTTATCAAAGCGGCTCTACCTCCACCGACGAGAAGTGGCTCATGGAGGTGAAGAAAAAAAATGGCTTATGGACATTGCCTCTTTTAAGGAGGGACTTCACTTTTACAAAGATACTCAGCTCTAGTCAGTTAATGTAAACTGTGTATAGCTACTAATCTTTTCATGGATTGTTTAGTGCAGTCTCCAATGCATGTGTGTTTCCCCGGCGACTTTATTTGACACACACTTAGCGAGTCAAAGCGCTTAAGAAATACCAAAATGATGAGCATGACCAGTCCAGCAGGGCTAGCTCCAGCAGGCATGTATATGTATAAACATGAATACATGATTCTCTCACATCTCTGCATGCAGACTGCAGCTTGTATATATGTCCTGAGTCTGGAAGCCATGATTCGTCTCTGCATGCATGCACAGAGACGCACGAGCCCGGCCTGTGAGGCTATGACGCACGCACACGCTCTTTCAGAACGCAAAACATACAATAATACAAGCAGGCTAATTCTTCAGATGGAGTTCAGATCAGGCATAGCTCAAATGCATAACTCATGCTCAAATGCATGGGATGTGATCGGAGAGGCTCGGAGCGCTGTACTACTGCACACCTGCACTGCCCAGCTAGCACTGCACAATTAATCATATCAAGCAGCAGCGGTGTGTGATGAGCTCGCCCGCGCGCGGCAAGCATCGATCTGCATGGCCTCCACAAGGCAAACTGGCAAAGGCGCCGCGCCATGGAAAGCAACGTCGTCGAGCTATTAGCCAGCGAGAGCTGAGCTCGCCGTCGACATCGATGCATGTGGACTGGTGGTAACCACCCATCTCTGAGCTCTGACGGCGTGGCCCCTCCCGGTCCGCCCCTCAGGCCTCAGCGTTGCCGATCTCGGCAGGTTCGCACAGGAGGCACGAGGAGGCAGACACGGTACGGTGACGCGCTTCCCGCTTGTGGCAAGGTGACACCGAGAAAACCCTAGCTATAGCTGCTCTACCGCATTGAACTGCTTGCTTGCTTGCTTGACTTGATGGGGACTCCATGGCTGGCTCCTTTGTGCAGATGCATATGGGCCGGTGGTAGGGTTGGCCTGCACTGCTCCGATCCTGTTTTGGCAATGAGGAAATTTCCCAAAAGAATAGTTTTGGCAGGAATGAACCTTTTTCCTTTTCCTTTTTGTTGTCCAAGAATCATTTGCTTGGGTGACCTCTGATGTCGGTTCGCATGATGGCTAGCTCGCCTAGTTAATTAGGATCCATGCCATATTCATTACACATGTGTCATTTGTCAGGTTCTGTGTGTGTAATAAGTAGATTTGACTGTATAGCAAAAATCATAGCTAGATAGTATCCATGCATGGTGTGATCTAGCTTTAATTTGATCATTCTTTGTATACATGTTCAACTAGCAAGTGGCCCGTGCAAATTTGTGCCGCTAGAGGCCTAGATCAGATCACTATCACATCTCCCCTTCTTTTCGGCATTTCTTGTCACGTTTCTCTAACCCTCTCTTATATGTTTGATTTGTGAATGGCCCATTTATTAATGACATCACTACTACCCCAGATCATTCTTTTTTTCGTAGAGAAAAAAAAAAAAAAACCTGACAGGGCCTTTTCTTTTCGGTTTATAAACTGATTCAGATGCATACAGTTACAGGTTTACACCCAACTACTATTCTAAAAGAAAAAGGCTAAACATAGAAGTTGTACATGATTTTTGTACCTCTTGCATTATCATGTCCTGATTTTTTTGGCAAAGCGTCTTCTTATGTCAGTCTTTAGGAAGGAATCCTTTTTTCTCTGCCCAAGAATCGTTTGGGAGATCTCCACGAGTCCACATGATGGCTTGGCAAGCTAGCTAGCTAGGGTCAATATTCATTCGTCATACATACTCATACGTGTTGAGATCTGCGAGTTTTAAGTACGCGGATTCACGTATTATGGAAAAAAAAAAAATCCTAGCTAGACATGAAAAGAGATTTATATCACATCGTGCCTGCATCACTGCATGCATGATGTGATCTAGGCTTTGTACAATCTTTGTATACATATGCTTGCCTTTTTGTCATGAACAATTCAACTTCTAGAGTTGTTCTAAATTGAACCTTCTTAGTTTGACCAATCTTATTATACAAAATAATACTAACATCTATGACAAAGAAAGTATAATATATAATAATATATTTTATGTTATATCTAACTATACTAATTTTTGTGTGATAATATTAATCTTCTTTATAAAACTCATGAAACTTTTTTTTTTTATTTAGGACAACTACAAAAGTTAATTTATTCAGAGACAGAGGGTGTATGATATTAATGTGTATTTAACTTTAGTGTTTCCTTTGTAGGTGCATCCATATATATGTATATGTTTCCTGAGCTATGCAACTGAACTAAAAATTGTGCATTTGTTTGTTTCCCAAAGAACAAAGGAAAGGAAAGAACATTATCCATTTGTTTGAACTGTTTTTTCATCATATTTTGAGAAATCAACTATATGAGTGCATGAAATTCCTAGGCTAAACGATTCTTGGTCTAAGAAAAGAAAAGGAATTAATTGCTAACTAATTATATGTCTTGAAGTACGTATCTTCAGAAAGGCAGTTACCATTGTGGGAGATCACGTGTCGCAACTAACAATGCTAAAGTAATTTTTTTGGAAAAAAATGTATAATGTACTTTCATAGTTGCTTATTCACGTTTGAAGTGTTTCTGAACACATATGAATGCACACAATGCAAATAGCAAACATTTGAAACATATATATGAGCAAGCACAAAAACTTGGGTTCATCAGAATTGTGTAAACATGCTAGTTGGTTTTTAGAAAATCTTGCAGTAACCAAAAGTAAATCTTAGTACTGTTGTGCATTCTTACCCACTTATGATCGGACACCTGTTTATATATTTCACACCCAAACACGAATTTATATGTATACTCATGACTGTCTGCAACTCTGCATGTTGTGCATAGATAGAAACGTGATGGTTTCCATTTATGCACCGATGATAGTGAAAAGAAACTGCCTCTTCATATAGCTGACGCATGAAAGTGGTAGACCAGCTGACGATAGAGTTGAAGTGTTGAACAACTTTCCTTTTTTTTTAGTTGATGATGACAAGTTCGTCAAGATTCTTTCTTCCTATCTAGCTACTTTTAATTATTGATAGAAATTCATAGAGTAAAAAGTTCTAAAGTTAATAATATCAAAGGACTCAAATGATAGTTCAGATTAAACAATGAAGAAATACTGCTTCTATTGCACGCTAGTCTATGCATATGGTTTATATTATTGAACATATATGTGCAATGAGTTGCTTCGCTGCACAAAAAAAAAAAATATAAAGTATAGCAGAGGTACAAGATAACTAGAACGTAGGATTTGGTACAAGATAGCAAGAACGTAGGATTCTAGAACTTGATCATGAGTACATGAGATATTTAGATTAAATAATTAACCTTCTGGTAAGATTTTTTTCAGAATTTTTAGAAGACCATATACATTTAATATGGTTTATTAAAAACCTTAGTATTTAACAATTTTTTAACTAAAAACGAAAAAATCATCCTCAAAAGCACTTTAAATTAAACCAGAGAAAGCGGTGATTTCAACGGTTTTGAGAGTTCAAGAAGGTGCAAGGTTTTGGAGATCAGGGAGAAAATTCTGATTACGGCAAAGTTGAAGCCTTGAAAGAACTACTCCCTCCGTCCCTATTTATATGTCGCCGTGGGATGCGTGCCACAAGTTTGACTTGATTTATAGAAAATACGTATAATATTTATATCTCCAAATAATTTTGTTAAAAAACTAGATCCAAAGACCTTTTCGATGATACTAATTATGATACTAATCGACGATATTTATTATTTATTAAAATTGCCGGCATTTGTTTTAAAGGAAGCGGCGACAAATATTTAGGGACGGAGGGAGTAGAATGCACTTCCCATAAAACTCCATTCGTATGAGCCGCTATCTCGCAAATTCAACTCTGGGCCAGTTGCAACCTGGTTTTCAAATTGTTGAAGGCCTTTGGGCCTCCGGGCCTCCGTCATGTACCTTAGAGAGGATTGGTGAATGAATATAGAAATATCTTCATTTGCACTGTGAATGGAAGTGTGGGCAACAAAAAAACTTCAGGGATTTAAGATATTCACATGTGAATTTTTGGGCAAAGCCAAAAGATGCAGATCTTACCCAATTTTTTGCCCAATTTAGTAACGACGATGAAGATAAAAGAACATCACACTGGTCGTTTTCTTAGCCTGTGTTAAGTCTCTCAAAAAAATGGTATTTATTTAATTACTGCAGCAGATAAATCTCATATTTAAGGCATTTTTTTAAAATACAAACTTAATCCTTATGTTTCTATGCTAAAGTTCCATATTAACTTTTCTCATATTTTCTTTTTTTCTTCCAAAAGCTCGTTTATGTTATTGCTAGTTTGAAGGGACTAGGATTCTGCATCCAAACTGAGAATTGGATTTTGAGAAGATAGCTTTGGGGAGGCATTTTTATTTTTTAATCCTTTTTTACAAAATATTCCAATAATATTCCCACCCAAATAATATTTGCAGATGTAGCCCTTTTGTCGCGCGCCGGTGGGGCTGGGCGTGACCAAATAACGTTGTCACGCCACATGCATTGGCGTGACAAGATCTTATATGTTGGACGGCGTTTTCGACATGAAAAAAACTTGTCACGGCACTCCCGTTGGCGTGACAGTATGGTCTTGTCGCGCCACCGGGAGTGGCGTGACAAGACTGAATTTTCAAAAAATCATAACTCTTCCATACAATGTCGGATGAAGATGATTTTTATATAAAAGTTATAGCTCTCGATGAGATCTACAACTTTCTAGTTTTGAGTTTTTTCATTTAAAGACATTAAGATGCTCAAAAAAAAAATACTTTTTCAGCACCATAATAAACGCGTATAAGGGCTTGTCGCTTTTAAAAATTCATATCTTTTTATATGGTGTTAAAAAAAGATACTTCTTATATCAAAGTTGTAGCACAAAATGATATCTACAACTTTGTAGTTGAAAGTTTTTTTATTTGAGAATGTTAAGATGCTTAAAAAAATAATATAGTATTTCAGCACTATAATAATCATGTACAAGAGCTTGTCTCTTTAGGAAATTCATATGTTCTTTGCATGGTGTTAAATAAAGATACTCTTTATACCAAAGTTGTAGCTTAAAATATGATCTATAGCTTTGTAGTCTTGAGTTTTTTTTTTCGTTTGAGGATGTTAAGATGATCAAAATAATATTATAGAAATTTTAGTACTATAATAATTGTACACAAGATTATGTTGCATTAAAAAGTAATACTTCTTTGTATGGTGTCAACTAGATACATTTTGCATGAAAGTTGTAGCTCATAATAAGATTTACAACTTTATAGTTCTAAATTTTTTCATTCAATGTAAACAATACAAAAAATATATATTAATCATGTACTATTAAAAAAAATTTATATTTGATGTCTCATGAAAAAATATGTTTTTAAATGAAGCAACTCAAAATTATAAAATTATAGGTCTCACTATGAGCTATAATTTTGGTATAAAAGTGTTTTTATTTGCCACCATGCAAAGAAAATATTAATTTTCTAAAGTGATAAGTTTTTTTACGCGATTATTATGGTGTTTGAAATACTATATTGTTTTTTAAGCACCATAACATCTTCAAATGAAAAAATTTGAAACTACAAAGTTACAAATCTCATTTTAAGCTACAACTTTAGAAATACTATATAATCTCATTTAACATCATGCAAAGAAGATATTAATTTCCTAAAGAGACAAACTCTTGTACGCGATTATTATGGTGCTGAAATACTATATTATTTTTTTTGAGCATCTTAACTTTCTCAAATGAAAAAAACTTGCAACTACAAAGTTGTAGATATCATTTTGTGCTACAACTTTGATATAAGAAGTATCTTTTTTGATACCATACAAAAAAGATATGAATTTTCAAATGCGACGAGCTCTTATACGCATTTATTATGGTGCTAAAAAGTATTTAATTTTTTAAGCATCTTATTGTCCTCAAATGAAGAAACTTAAAACTACAAAGTTGTAGATCTCGTCGAGAGCTACAACTTTCATATAAAAATCATCTTTATCTAACATCGTATGGAAGAGTTATGATTTTTCGAAAATTCAGTCTTGTCACGCCACTCCCGGTGGCGCGACAAAGATTAAACCGCCACGCCAACGGGAGTGGCGTGACAAGGTTTTCCACGCCGGAAACGTCGTCCAACGTGTAAGATCTTGTCATGCCAATGCATGTGGCGTGACAACGTTATTTGGTCACGCCAGCCCCACCGGCGCCGCGACCAAAAGGACTATATCTGCAAATATTATTTGGATAGAAATATTATTAGAATATTTTATAAAAAGGATTAAAAAATACAAAAAATCCCACGGGAGCTTGTCCGGTGGGCATAGTTGCGGGAGCGCTACACCAAGTTTATCCAAGCTATATGAACATGATGACTGCTTGTTCAATGAATCTGAACTGTGGGGATGACATCAGGAGGGTGAGACAAAGTGAATGTGACACTGAGATGCTAAATTTTAAATACACAGGCAGCTGCCATCGCGGAAGGCACATAGGTAGCAGCAGCAAGATAAGCTTGTGACCCACCAGCAGGCGGCAACAGCAGCAGCAGAATAATCTTACTGAAATTACGAAAGATGCTTGCTTCTAAAATTTCGTCTTAAGCACAAATTCATCTTAGAGCAGCTTCAGCTGTTTATCTTGATGATTGATTTCAGTATCACGACTCACAAGCACAGAAACTTCCATTTAACACGGAACAAACATGCGATTACCTTGAACAAGTGAAATCAGAAGGCACTTATCCTCAAAGAACACACACAGCAATCGACGATACAGAGTAAAGGCAGATCAGATTTTTTTATTTAAAAAAATGGCATCTATTTACCTTGTCCCTAATTGATTATAATGCATAACAGGATGGCAAAATTACTGTTTTTTTTTAAAATCTACTTCCTCCGTTCTAAATTATAGTCTCCTTGACTTTTTTGGTACATCCGTTTTACTATGCATCTAGATGTAATATATGTTTGTACCAAAAAAGTTAAAGCAACTTATAATTTGGAACGGAGGGGGTGTAAAAGTTGACGTAATGTGGTGATCACCCCCCATAAAAGTTGACGTACTATAGTGATCAACCCCCCCCCCCCCCACCAGAGTCTTTTCAGTAAAAAAAATTACCTTTCATGCTCCCACTTTCAATAATAATGAAAATGTTAACTACAAATCTTTAGGTCACATCTAGAGCTAAACCTTTTTATAGACCATATCAACATCCAAGGTTGTTTAAAAAAATTCAAATTAATCAAAATAAAAAACTTAAATATTTGAGCCTCTAAATGATCTCAAATTAAAAAATTGTCAATTGCATTGAGAGTTATACATTGTGTACAGGCCATATTAACGTCCTAGGTCATTTGAAAAATTCAAAATTTGAGTTTCCAAAATTTAATAACTTAAACAAAAAATTTGAGTCTCTAAAAGATCTTAAATAAAAAAGTAGCAAATTACAAAGTTATATGTTGCATTAAGCCCTAAACTTTTATATAAAAATTTGTATGATCTGACTTCATATGAAAAAAATATGTTTGTTTTATATATAAGAGGGAGATCACGTGACATATGATCCCATCATCACATCGGCAAGGTTGTTTCAAGGATTCAGTGTTTTCCTATGCACAAGCTTGCGACCGATGCTGGTACGTATGTGGCGTTTAACTCCGCTTTGAAATTTGGGTTTTTTTTTTTTTGATCTAGACCATTATAATTTTGCAAGTTTTGAAAAATACTATTACAATTGCCTATTTAGAAAAATGCCATTACAATTTCATTTCTCTCGTTCATATACCATTTTATACGCCTGCTGCATATATGGACCCACTATCAAACGTATATACCTACACGGATGCCTACGGCGTTAAGTCTCCGCCTCCTCCATCATTATTTAATTCTCTCCTCGCCGTGATTTGGGTTTTTTTCTTGTATCGCACCCTCGGCTTCTCTCCTCGCCGTGATTTAATTCTCCCTCTCTACATTCATGAACATTATTCTTTTTGGGTTACTGGTTACTGGTTAACTCTTGTTTATTAGTAGTATCATTATTTAATTCATAACTCTGGTTTTTGCCTGAAACAGTCATAAAACCAGTCTTGCACTAAACCAGAATTTTTCATTAAAAATTCAGTCTTCTGAATGCACTAGTATGCATTATACTGTAATTTTAGTTTATTAGTCATTATTTTTGCATTAGAGTTATTTTAGTGATATTTTATTTTAGAGTTTGAGGTTGACCTTTAGCTAAGGTAGCTCTGATTATATTGATTGATCCCTTTAGCATATTGCTTTCTAATTTGCTATGGCACTATTTCACTTTGACTGTAATGATAACAATACTAATTATTGATCATTCTTTAATTCTTTCTTCTGCTCTTCGAACATGTTAACTTCTACTAACAAATTGCATTTTTAAATTTGTAATCTCTTTCTGCTGTATTTTTTTCGTATGACTGGCCAACCTTATCAATACTGATTTCACTTCTTTGTTTTAAAGAACAATTTGAAGAAGGGTGCACTGGATGTGTCGCCTCCTTTGGTGCGAGTTCCTCGTACCTATCTTTGATGGCAAGTGTTGCGTCACAATTTGGTCTATAATTCATGGTAGATTGGATCTTTATATGCACCAAGGCCGCACTTAATTTAGAACAAAACACACGTTCCTCTTGCTCAGCCAATTCAAATTAGTCTGGGTAGTTTGTCTGTATAGCGGTGGTTCACCGTGATCTGTTTAGGAATCTAAACAAAAGGAAACTTGAAACTTGACAACTGGTTTGTTTAAACTACCCTTTCAGAATTTCCAAAGTCTATTAGTCCCTATACAATAATAAAATTTGAAGACTTGGTAGCTTTGTAGATCTGTGGATCTATTAAGCATTCGAGTATCTCACGTCTTAAATAAATCATGACATGCGTTCTTGTAGATTACTATGCTGCACTTGTCCTTTGGAGACGATGATAACTAAATTTTTATTTCCCTATCATTTGGTACTTGTTAGGCAGGGTGTCTGTACATTGGTTTTAGAACTATTAGTAAGCTTTGGTGCAAGGCTTTCAGCCAAAAGGTTTGCTATTCTCTGTAATATCTGCCAAAAGGATAGTACCATTGTGCCGTGCATGATACTTGTTTATAGCATGAATTATTGGTTTATTCACCACCAAACATGTTATTACTGTGTTTTGGGTCTTAGCAACTTCATTGATGATAATATCCTGCATGTAGCTTCAGGTTCTCTGTAGTATAGTAGGCCCACTGAAATTATCAAATGCCATTACTTGTGCGTCAACTAATTCTTTCAGTTACTATACTTCCATTCGATTTATTTCTTTTCTTTTTGCTAATCCATATTGCTAATTGTTTTCAATGTTAGCAGAGCTATCATCTTTAATCCAACTGCAATGCAGCGATTTCTTCGCCTATGAAGATATAATAATAATTAATTTAGATTGCAGCAGTAGTTGCTTTTGTAATTATTCTTTTCTCATATTGATAGCAGTCAGCAGGTACTCTTGTAATTCAGTTAATCACTAGGCCATTAGGCTTTTTCTAGTTGTTCTTTTCTAACAATGATGGCTTTAGTACTTTGTAAAATCTCAAGTATATCTGCTGTATATTTACTTCCTGTTTGATGATACATCTTGCTTTTAGCCTTTTGATATGAAGACCTATTCAACACCCTTGTTTAGTGTTAGCAGCGCTATAACCTTTAATCCCACTACAATGTAGCAGTTTCTTGATCTATGAAAGTTCAATTAATTCAGATAGCAGTCAACAGTTGCTCTTGTACTACTTGTTCTTTTCTAATTTCGATAGCAGTCAGCAGCTAATCTTGTAATGCTGATAGCAGTCAGCAGTTGCTCACTGTGAGGTTACCTTCCATTACCACCCATGTCACCTCCTAAGATTTCTGTTCGACATTTTTATATAGTTATATAGCACTATAACACTTTCACTATTCTTGATATGCATATTTAGTTAGCAGGTAGACTTCTAATGTTCCTTTCTGATAAGTTAATGTACTTAATAGTTATGACATTTTGAAATGTACCTGCGGGATTGTACTTGTACTGTTATCCATGTCCAATTTATTTGCCTCAATATTTCTTTTGTGATGTATTATGCTGTGTGATATTTGTAGGCACTACTATCTTGTCAGAGCACAGAAAGACCACAAAACAACCACAGTTATGGCCAAGTTAAACCTGCAAAAGAAGTTGAACAAATATATCCCAGCTGCAGCAACATTTGTTGTCATGTGCATTGGTGCATTGACTTTTAGTTGATCTCAAGAGCTCAACAGGCTAGGAACTAGTATTCTGCTCGCTAGTACTATTATATACACATTTGAGAAGGAAAGGGCAGCCAAGATTGGTTTCTTTGGTTTGTAATCTTCATGGCCGGGGGAGCCAATATGGGTATAGGTTTCTTTTTAAGTGGTAGTAATGCTTGTCCAGTTGTTTTTGTTTGTAATTGGAGAGCTTATAGTCAGTTTAGGTTGCAGACTTTTTTACATTAGGTAACGTGTTCCTCGTGGATTTTGAGGCTAGTATGGTGGCATAAGTTGTGCACAAGTATTTTTTGGAATATTCCATTTTTCGTGTATTGACTAGAATTTTGGATCAATTTAGTCATCTTGAACTCAACACATGTTCCAATTTATTTGCAACAGTGATCTTAATGATGCTTTTGGTTCTTCTGAATTACGATCTGTACTAATGACATACTTTTGTTCCTAAAGTTCTAGAAACTGTTAGTGTAGCTTTTCTTTCTGGTAATCCTTTCTTGGTTAGGCCATGTGTAGTTATTTTGGAACAATGGGAGTAAAATGAGCTCATTGATGGCACTGGTGTGATGTTCCAAAATATATTATCTCCATTCCAAATTGTAAGTCACTGTGACTTTTTGGTACATGAAATTTGGCTATGTATATATAAAAAATGATATGTCAAGACAACAAAAATTTTATGTACCATAAAAAATCAAAGTGATTTATAATTTGAACGAGAGTACACTATGGTACCAAAATAAATATGTATCTTATACTTTTTACGAGTCAAACAAAATTAAGTTTGACAAATCTACATAAAAAGATTAAAAATTTTAATATCAAGTAATTATCATTGGATTAGTCATATCATATTTGTTTGCTTTTTGGAAGTACTTGATATGTATACAATGAGCTCATAAATGGTGTCATGTGATGTTTTAAAATACTATACCCAAGTACCAAAATAAATGTTTAGCTCATACTTCTAGGAGTAAAAGAAACTTATGTTTGACCAAATTTATATTAAAAAATACTAAGATTTATAATATCGAATAATTATAATTAGATTAATCATGTCATAAATTTATACTAATCCTATTTAGAGGTATAAATATTAATATTATTTTTTATAAGTACTTCCAAACCTATAACTTGGTTTGCTTGTCTGCTTCCTCTAACCTATCAATCAAAGAAATGTTAGTTAAACTTAAGATTTATTTGACTTCTCAAAGTGTGTGACGTGTACTTATTTTGAGATAGAGAGAGTACAATAAGCTCATGGATGGCACCGATGTAATGTTCTAAATCTAGTTATCAACCTTGCCTCATTTACAATGAGTTTCTTAGGCCATGAATGGTACTTCTAGGAATCAAACTAACATAAATTTGATAAAACCTATACTAAGATTTGTAATATCAAATTTATCATTAAATTAATCATATGTGTACTTATTTTGGACAGAGAAAGCATAATGGTACTGATGTGATGTTCTAAAATACTTACTCTGTCTTAAAATAAGTGTTACTATAGTTTTTTTGGCAGTCAAACTTTTTTAAGTTTGACCAAATTTATTAAAGAAATAAGTAACACTTGTATCTCCAATTAAGTATATTATGAAGATAGATTCAATGATCTACCTAGTGATACTAATTACATACTATAATTATCCACTTAACATGCTCTATTGTTTTTTGCAGAATATTTCTTAGTGCAAATTATCCACTTAACCATGTAAAATAGAGGTGGTCCAAGTTAAGAAAGCAATAAATGCATTATAATGGTCCTTTTTCCTTTTAATACCTAACTACAGATTCATCACTCCATTACAAAGTATAAGTTGTTTTGACTTTATTAGTACATTAAATTTGGTATGCATCTAGACACAACATATGTCTAGATGCTTAGCAATATGTCTAGATATGTACCAAATTCAATGTACCAAAAAGTCAAAGAAAATTATAATTTAGAACGGAAGGAGTACTTTTAAATCAATGTATCCATTTAATATTTAGGTGGTCTATGTTAAGTAAAGAATAAATATTTTTTCTTAATAAATTTAAGTATGCATTTTTACATTGCTACTAGATTTAAGACATCGCTTAGATAAAGTAGCTTAGCTTGATAGACATAGCGACCTCGTGTCTTATTTCTTATTACCAAAAATATTTGTAATGGTCATCCTTTTTTTGGGTTTTTAACACCGTAAATCCTATTAAGCCAATCATATGCCTGATCAAAGTTTGCTTTTTGCAAAAATTTCATTATATGATTTCAAGACACAATCAAATATTATTTTTTATTTTTAAATACAGTTAGAGTAGTCATTACTATGTTTGTCCCAAAATATAGACACATATCACTTTATGAGGAGTCAAACCTTGGTAGAAAAAATATTATGATATTTATAATATACAATAAGTATAATTAATATAAGTACTCAATTTATTCTAAATTATAATATATTTTTGTATTTCTAGATACATGTATTTTACTATACATCTAGACAAAAAATATATCTAAGTATATCACAAAAGCTATGAATCTAGAAAAGCCCAAATATCTTATAATTTTGAAATTAGGACATAGGGAGTATTAAATATATTTTTTATAATAAATTTATTTGAATACAGTGCTAATGAAACTATCTAATGACTAACTATATCTGTTTTAAATATCACAAATATGTACCAATTGAAACTCCATTGTCACATCTCGAGACAAGAAATTTTAACATGTACTTCCTCTGTCCCAAATTAACCTAAATTAACTATCATTTTAGGTTTTTTACGCCATAAATTCTTGATTTGTAGGAAATTCATGCAATATTTGCATCTCTAGTTAAATTTATTAAAAAACTAGATTTAAAGATCTTTTTTATGTTATCAATTATGTATTATAAATATTCATATTTTTAACATATTTATTTTGGGACAGATAGATTACCATTTTTTATTCATGCAGCAAGAATTTTAACCGTACTTTACTACTAGTACTCTGCTTTGGTAGGACAGAGAGGCGCTGGTAGTATAGAGGCTGGCAGGACGAATCAGCATAGAAGGAGCTGATGGATGGCAATATGGCATTGATGTGATGTTCTAAAGTAATATGTGAATCAATACATATGTTTTAAAATATTAATGACTAAATAATTATTTTCAAAATAAAATTAGCTAGTCCTAAACACCATTTCAAAAATAGTACAGTATCTAGAATCAAAATTCTATGTAGAAAATATAAACATATGTTGGCAGTCATCAGGTAGCCGTACAAGATACTCCCTCCGTTCCAAAATGTCTGTCGCTTCGTTTCTCGAGAAGCAAATGTCGGTAATTTTTATAAATATTAAATATCATCGATTAGTATCATAATTAGTATCATCGGAAAGATCTTTGGATCTAGTTTTTTAACAAAATTATTTGGAGATATAAATATTGCTCGTATTTTCTATAAATCGAGTCAAACTTGTGGCACGCATCCCACGGCGGCACAGTCAATTTGAAACAGAGGGAGTATAATCAAAGGACAAGTTTGTCCAGGTAGCCGTACAAGATACAACAACATTCAGTTATGGGTTTTTAAGTAGAAGAAAAGATAAGCATTTTGCTCTTAGTATTTAGTCATCAGAAAATTGGCAGTCCTTCAGTGGTATATTCTTGAGACACCATCATAACAGCATGGTCTTCACTTACCTACACAAGGTCAGTACAAAGAGAATTGCCAAGCAAATGAATTTCAGCTTTTGTTGCAAAAACCAAAAAAGGCAACAGGCATGTAATGCTATCAGGAAAAAGACGACAGCCATGTAATGCTATCAAACATAGAACAATACTTCCTTAGTTCCAAAATAAGTATCCATCTTGCATTTCAATCAAAAAGTCAAACAATCTCAACTTTGACCAAATATATAAAAAAAAACTCCAATATTTATGATACCAGATAAGCATTATTAGATTAATCACATTATATATTTCCATAGTAAACCTATTTGAAGATACAAGTGCTATACTTTCTCAAATTACGAGATGAGTGCAATGACAGATGATCACATGCTGTAAGCAAAATATTTTTTAGAAGTAACAGTAAACTACGGTATGTATATTTCATCCGAGGGTGCCAGAGCAAGAAGGTGGCAGCACCGAAATAACATGTACTCCCTCCATCCAAATTTATAAGACGTTTGACTGTTTTAGCGTCTTGTTCAAAAAATTTATAAAATATCATTCCTTTTGTTATAGGTTGCTTTATCAATAGAAGTTCTTGAAGAATGACTTAAATTTGATTATGTTTACATAAATATTTTGAATAAGACGAGTGGTCAAACTTAGAATAAAAAGTCAAACATCTTATAATTTGGGATGGAGGAAGTACTAAGCAAGCAACATGCATAGCTTACCAATAGAATGTTGAACTTTGGAAACTGAAGCCGGTAATCCTCCAGATCAAATCTTTACAATTTTGCATCTTGCAGACAAGAGGAGCACACAACTTAAAGAGCAGTAATTGTGGCATATTCTTTATGAAACAATAAGACCACATAGAGTGGAAGGAGGACAGGAAGTGAACAAATAGGAGAGCAAGTTATATGGAAACCAATAAACCATGCCAATAAAAAAGATAACTACAGATCCTTGAGTTTATAAGTTGAGGGGAATCAAGTCTGCATCTCCAATCAGAGAAATCTAAACACTGTACTTAAATCAGGGTAACCAGAGCAATCTTAATGGGATGATATGAAAAGGCACATATGTACAACCATAACAGCTAAGAGTAAAGAAATCTTCTTAATATGTAACAGCTAATGTGAATTTAGCACTTGCATGACATTCTAATGAATAAAAAAAAGAGATCAACGATTCATCAAAATCCAAATGTGATTTACATGTCTATTGGAATAATATATAATGGATAAGGTACCATGAGAGACACATTACTAAAAGTCAACACTAGCCTATCAGCCAAAATACTACTGAAAACAAAGCCAGGGAACTATCTCGTAGGTCTAGTTATCTTTTTTTTTTTTCTGTGCGCAATAAGATCACAGGAGCTAAGAACAATAATTAAGTTTCATTGCATAATGGAGGTTTCCTATTTTATGGTATGTCTTATATTATATTCATAAATTATATTAGCTAAAATAAGACAAATCAGAGCACACTTATCAAACTAATGGAACTCTTAAAACTTCTAAGGTCAGTGATGTGCAATAAAAACAATGGGAATTTAATTTTACATTGCTTCCACAGGTTCACATAATCAAACAGGTATGTATCATGAAAAAGAAGTAAAAAAAAAATGAAATAGCTGAGCCATGAACAAGACGACAGAAGCAACAGACATTGGCACTTCAAATGTTCAGATTCTTGGCTTTAATAATTAAAAAATATAATATCTGATATCATATAACTAGATGACACAGGGGTATAGCACTTTGAAGTCATTGTTGTTGACCTATTGAAAAACCATGCTAGGTGTCTTTGATTCATATTAAGGCCTTGGCTTGCAGTTGACCTATTGAAAAACCATGCTAGGTATCTGACAACATCAAGCAGTTTAACAATATTAAGGCCTCGGCCTCCATATAAATTCTGAAGTATCTTTATTTCGCTATTTATATCTAGATCATCATAAAAGACATCCACATGAATCCTTTTGATGTCACACAAATCTAATAAAAAAGAAATAAGAGATAAACATTAAATGGACTCTATAGCTGAAAAGCATATCAAGTAAGCCTAAAATGGATCAAATAGGCAAGAGCCCAATTTATTATATATACAACTCTGCAAGGCCAAACTCCTATGTGATTTTGTTATATATACAAAAACTTCGCAGGTTTCCATTTTATTGATAGTTTTTTTGTTATGCACAAGATGACATGGTTATATGAGAGTCCTGTATAGGTACAATGTATCCAAACCACACTGCTTCATGTTCATTGTCATTCTAGGTGGGTTTAGTAGTAGAAGTAACTAGGCAACTAGATAATCCCTAAGCCTAATACAAAATCGGCTGAGCCTGGTAGACATTAGTATACTCCAATCTAGTAATAAAAGGCAGTACTTGTGTTTTGGTTCTACGATTCCGTCCTTAGCGCATTAGCAATGACCAGAAATGTGACATCCATAAGCAGTTCGTACTTTATAGGAGGGGAGGATACTGACCAGAAGGTTAAGAAAAATCTAAAATGCATCTAGTACTGCATGCGTAAATTACTTGAAGAAAGAAAAAAAGATCTTAAGAGTAGAGGATACGAACACCGATGTAATTATGTCCAGAAAACAGAAACCATTGTCTTTCTCGCTACAAATACTGCAAACTCTGAATAAAGAGCATGCATAACGCAAGCAGTGTCCCAAGCTGCTGAATGTTGTACAGGCATACCTTTGAGCCAATTTTGAGTATCTGCTTTGGATTTATCCCTTATTCGTTTAGAATGACACCATCAGCTAGCAACTGAATGAAAGAGTAACAACAAAACAGTTAGATATATTGGGGAAAGATGCACTAAGATCATTAGAATGAGCAGGCTTCAATTCACAAAACAGTTAGAATGAGCAGGTTTCAATGCCTTTCCGCTGAATTATTTCACTTATAAAAACATCTTTACACACCTGAGTAAGCATATCAGTCAGACATGTAGTAGTGTGAATCTCTTCTTCATCATCTATACCAAATAACTCCATTGTGATATGTCTCTACTATTTTTTTATACAGATATTACCGAAAACATACAGATATTACCGAAAACAATCTTCACATGATGCTTTCACAATTCCAGTACTTGCTTTTCACAGGAACTCTATTAACTGTTGATTGAATTTTAAAAACTATTTAATTAGACTCGTGCAAATCATCCATGTCTAGCAATATTATATATATATATATAACCATTAATGCGAACATAAGATAATACATGAATTTCCTATTAGCCATTGATATCTAAATCAGACTGTAAATTTTTGTTAACAATTTTATTTATTAATCAATAAACTATATTAAGGACAACTTTGTACATGTATTTGATGATTTCTAATATTCTTCAGACAACATATAATTGCATAAAAAAGTTGATTTTGGATTCAACGAACAAACACAAAGTGTGAGTTAACAGAAATGTACCTTCGTTTGTTTTTTCAGAACTGATGGAGTGTCCCTCCGCTGAATCGTCTTGGTGCTGACAAGGAGATGCTTGCCGATGAGTACCATGAGGAGGAGAGGGATGTGGAGGAGGTGGCCGACTTCTGGTCTGGAGGAGGATGAAATGTTAGCTGCAATGGAATTATCAGAGCTAAACATGACATTTCTTTGTTACTGAAATACCAGCTACGTGATCTGTGGAATAAAGATAAAAACTGGAACTGTTATTTTGGCAGCAGGTATACAATAGCTATATAGTTTACTTTTGCATCCTATACAAAAGCTGGTATTGCTCTACGCCGCAGAGCTGCGGATGCTAAAAACCTGAGCGACAATCAGACGCAGGTAGACAGACAAACGGGCTGTGAACCACATCTGCCTGACTCCTTGCTGCTGCTGCTGCTGCAAATAGGAGGAAGAGAAGCACACGCTGATACTATTTCGATTTTTCTAAATCTCAGCACAAATTTCGATATTGCAAAGTTCAGATTGGTAAAAACCACAGATGCATACCTCAGCAACTAGATCTGGAGGAATGTAGCACCGGACTTCATGGGAGGCGGCCGTCAGGATTCATTTGGATCTAACTGGACCTGAGAAACAATGCCTGGTAGCGAAGTCCAAGGGGTAGAGGATGAACGGGACGCCGGCAGAGGGAAGAACACGAAGGGAGAAGAAAGGGTAATGAAGAAGCTCGCACTGGTGGGAGGGTGAACAGAGACTTGTCAGTTTGAAAGTTGGCGGTGACGAGAAGAGAAAATCGGCGAGATGGCGAGAAACTGGAAGAGAAAACGAGCGAGGTGGAGAGAAATTGAACAGGTAAAGGTGAGCAAGGACGGTCAACAGGATGAGGCACGTGGCGAGCGAGGGGGGCGGCGAACGGAAGACGATGGACGGCGCGGATAACATGTGCTGCAGCTCATAGTTGTTGTTTTGATTTTTCGTGTTTCCACCATCCCGTTCCCCTTCTTCACTCTGCTATACTGTTGGCTGCTGGCTGTGCAGGCCGCGTGCTCGCCAACGCCGTCCTGCTGCTCGACCATGCCGGCCTCCCGCTTCCATCAGTCTGGCACGCGGCCTCCCGCGTCGTCGCGTCAGTTGCTGTGCTGTGCTGCTGGCTGGAGCCGTGCGGCGTGCTGCACGGTCCGGCGCGTGAGGCGTCCTGGCAACCCTGTTGTTCATGCGCCGCCGCTGCCCCTCCTCGTCCGCAATACAATGCGCCCCGTGCTAGTCCCTGCTACGACCTGGCAAACGCGCGAGCCTAGTGCTGGACGACGCGTCGCGCTCCGACGAGGCGGACGCACTGGCGGCGTCGCTCCCGCGAGTGGTGGCCGTCCAGGCGGACGTCTCGGACGAGGCCGGCGCGCGGGCGCTCTACGATGCGGCGGAGTCGGCCTTCGGGCTAGCTGAGCGATCCGAGCGCGACGCCACGCAGAGCCACAACGGCGCTGGAGCTCGAGTGTTCCGGCGTCATGTCCTGCGCTGAGGTGCTGGCCTCGTCTGTGCATGCCGGGAAGGCCGAGTGCCAGTGCCTGGACAACAGCACGAGCGCCGCCGCCCTGCCGTGCCATGCCGAGGAGATCGTCGATCTGTGCAACGGTAACGGGCAGCAACAGCTGGGTGTCTTCGATGTGGTTGGTCTATCAGCTACGAGCGGCTGCCGGACGTGCATCTCTGTCCACAAAGAAAGAAGAAAACCAAACCAAATGTGCTTCATTCACGGCGAGACGAAAGCTGAGGTTCTGGTGGTGGCGTTCAACAGGGAAGGGTAGGAAGAGGCCGACGGAGCGTGGACGAGCCGTGACGGGTTGGCGGTGGCCGGCGAGAGACGCGCGACGCAGCGGACGAAACTTCCTGCGGGCGAGCGCGGACGAAGCCTCTAGCACGCACGCCGTGGTGCTCGTTCTAACAGGGAGACGGGGACTTAACGTGCATACGTATTCACGTATGAATACACGGCTGAAGTGGACCCATATACACCAGATACATAGAAAATGGTATGGATGAGGAAGAGATGGAATTGTAATGGCATTTCTCCAAATAGATGAATTGTAATGGTGTATCTCCAAACTTGCAAAATTGTAATGGCATGGATCAAATAAACCCTTGAAATTTCGCTCTCTTGCCAGCTATGTTGTTCTTGTTCCCCCCACGGACCACAGTCCCCGCCATTGTTCTCTTTATGCCTTGGAAGATTTGTTCAACAATTCCTCTCAAAAGAAGAAATATTTGTTCCAATACAGATGTGCTCATGGCTTCAAGAGATGAGCCCCCCCTTTTTCAGTTGTTTATTGCAGTTGCAAGCAGCGCCGGTTTCAGCTCAGAGTTCAGAATTTCTTTTGCACACAGGAACAGGCGAACAGACGAGTCGTTTCCTCATCACTTGAAACAAACAGGTACCAACAAGTAGCTGGCTGGAGCAAGAGTAGTACGTAAACTGCCAGTGTGACAAGAAACCAAGAACGGCAAAAACAAAACAAACGGATGCCCGGTGCCGCGGTTTGTTTGTTGTATATACACTCAATCAATCATGTTCATTTTCCTGTTGGTTTACAGGAAAAGGAGGATGCTGCACCACTCAACTCCTGCCTACTCCCTCCGTCCCATGGAGTATGTCACCCGGGAAGCGTGTTTGTGAGGGGGGCACGGTTTTCCAACAACAAAGTCCATGGGACAGAGGGAGTATACTACTACACATCATTTGATTTGGCTGCACTAGGACTAGCTAGTGGCGGCGACCGGCAGGCCGGCCGGAGCAGCGGCGGCAACGACGGCGGACGAGGAGGAGGTGGCGGAGGCGGCCGGGACCAGCGCGAATCGCGCGGAGAAGGAGCAGGCGTAGTAGATGCGCGCGGCGTCGGCGTCGTCGGCGTCGCGGCCGAGGTCGAAGTTGCGCGCGTAGCTGAGCGGGTCGTACTGGCGGCACGTCGACGAGGCGCGGTGCTGGCGCGGCGCGCACAGCGCTCGCCTGCCCTGCCGCCGCAGGCGCCGCACCAGCCGCGCGAGCCCGCAGCACGGCGGAGCCCGGGCCGCCGCCGTGGAGGTGGAGCTGCTTGCTTCCGCTATGCCCCATGCGCCGCCCGCCCCGGCTTGCTGCTTGCTTTCCTTCCTGGTGCGGTGGGCGTCTGTGTCTGTGAGACTCTGACTGGAGCTGGAGGAGTGATGAGTGAGTGCCGGAGAGGAGTGGAGTGGAGTGTTGGTGGTGGGTGGGGTGTCCCGTGTCCGTGAACCGTGATTTATAGGGACACCCACTTTATTAATCACTCTGATTACGTGACGGACTGACGTTACGGATTTCACGAGTACAGCCCTAAGTATTCAGACTTAAGAAGTTTTTTTACGCAGATCAAGAAAACCTCTAAACTCCTCCTACGTAGACCTGTACTTTAGATGTGAACATACGGGTCACCATGGCTAAGAGCCAAGAGCTTAAGGCTTAAACTCTGAGCGAGTCGGAGAAAAAGTGCTGAGCTAGACTAACAAACTAGTAGCAGTAGTAGAGGGCTGGCATCAGCGTAACACAGCCGCAGTCGGAGGAAAAGTGCTGAGCTTGTGAAGGAAAAGGAAGGGAACAAAACGGTGGGCAGGCCGGCAGGGCACAGCCGCAGTACGAGTAGGACCCAGGCCACAAACCGTGACCGGACGGACGGGCGTAGTACGTCATGCCGTCATGGCCTTTCTCATGGGCGTCACTTGACTTGTCGCGGCCTCGCGGGGAGCGTGACAGGTCGCCACGTCGTGCGCCGCATTCTTCCGCGGGCCTCTGATATCGATCGGCCGGCAGCCCGCGGCGGCGTCGCGCCTCCGGGCTCCGGCCGGTGCACTCGCCGTCTGCTTTAGTGCGGAGCCACCCACCCAGGAAACTAATCGAGCAGCACACATTCCCCTCAAGATCCCGAACGGTCGATCGTGCATGTGAGAGCGGTACGTGCTTGTGCTTGTCAGTAAAAAAACACTAGTCCGTACTAGCCCGGGGCCCGGGCGGACGATCTGTTACAGTTACAGGGTGCCGAGACGATCGAGCAGGATCCAGCGATCCAGCAGCTAGTACAAGCTAGGAAAAAGGGGGGGGGAAAAAAGAGGAGCGTTGCTTCAAATCAACGGCTCCATGATCAAGCGAGGAAAAGCTCCAGCGCTTTATTTGCCCGCTGATCCCAGCATCCGACTGTACTATGTGTGTGTATGCACGGCCGGTGATCACTGATCGGACATGACAAGATTTGCCGTCAGCAATTGGATCCATGTCGACAGCATGCTGATGACTGATGAGTCACACCAGCGTGCTAATCTGAGGCCTCCTTTGCTTTGGATGCCCCCGTGCTGCCGTGCATGGCTGGTTGGTTCATGTGGGGATCGATCCATGGGTCTTCTCTCACGTGCCTGCACAGTTCCTTTTGGCCATTACCTGTAACTGATTCCAACTACTGCCATCATCATCCAGACTAGCAGTACCGTAAAAAGCAGCGTCGTCGTAGTAATAAGACCAAATCTGGGCAACCGACCGCATAGCGTGTGTCTCGTCTTGGTTCTACAGGAATCTCACGAGTTTGGCTACCTTACAACAGTGCACGCCTCATGGAGCCAGGCATCGCAGCTTGGCCCACGATCAGCCGGCTTGTCAGACAAGATTACAGTTTGTATCATTTCCTTGGCTTTTCTGCAGATTCAGGACCAGTGATAACATGGCTGATGGCTGTGTGTGTCACAGTACAAGTGCGAGTCTGCGACGACATTTCACGGTTTTGTATCACTACTAGTAACCACATCCTATGCCGCCAATCAGTCAACTTGTTTAGTCGTTACCACGGCTGTGTTTACTTCATCCTCGCAGGTTAAGAGAGAGGGAACAGCGTGTTGGATCAATCCTCACGATAGATGAGTCACAAACCTAAAATGTCAAATGATTTTCGTAGCAACAAGCATGTTGCGGCATCTATAACAGCCTACTATACTATGCAGCATCGATAATTTTAAAAAGGCCCTTAATTTTCTTCTATGGTTCCTATTATACAACAGGTGGTACAGTTTGCCATATACACCAAGAAGTGGAAAGAACGGGAAGGCCGTTAGCATTCTGCTGGTAAAAGGAGAAAAGAAAGCATATGGAACAAAAAAAAAAAGAGGGGGGGTGGCTCCATGAACTGAGACGGGATCAATCATGGTTCACACATGAGCAGGGCACCAGCGATCAAAATACATGTACGAACTGACATCCCCTGTTAACCTGTACCTCGTGTAGTCCAGCAAGAAAATTGCTTGTCAATACCCGAACCCTTGGGATACCAAATCACCATCTGAAATCTGGCAAGAGTGTCGATGAGCATTCATAAATGATCCTCAACAGAAACTGTATTTTCGTGAAAACGATAAGCAGATGATATAGATGGGGAAAGTGGTGTCAGATCTTCTTGTTTGACTATTGCTCCTGCTATCCCAGTCATTGATTTGATTTGGTAGGTAATCAGGCCATCAGGGTCTGTAAAGAGCTTTATGGCCCCTATGCACGCCTCGACGGGCACTCAATCAGGCATCTAAAGAAAGAAAGGAAGACCCGTATCAAACACAATACCAAATCACCATCCGATTTCCTATCAGCTGATGTAGGCACATAGCACACAGTTCTGTGCACAACTGTACTATGGAGCACATTTAGATGATTTGACATAAATAAACCATAATAAAGCCGTATGACATTCAAGGAAATGGAGTGGGCCAATCTGGCCTTTCAAAATTTGTGCTTGTTCTGCAACTACCGAATAAGTAAATACTTGTAGGTAAACAATAAGAACTGAGAATTCTCTGCTCAGTGTAAAGCTACAAACTCATTAGTGAAAGTTGTGCTATAGTAGCTTCCATAGCAAGTGTCATCATAAGATGAAATAATGAAAAAAAAAATGCATAGTCATCGATATTCTTAAATAGAGAGATATGATTGAAATATGGGTTTGGAATGAAATTAGTTAATACCTTCAGTAACCAAAGTCGGAGGACGTACCAGACAACTTCACAAAATACAGCAACTATTATGGTCCCTGAAAAATGTACAAATTACCAGTATGATTAGAAAAATGTGCATATCAATGTTTCTTTATGCAATTGCTAATATGGTCATCAGATGATTGTCCGATGAGATGAAACATTAGACAAATTATATGCCAACATTACTCCTTAGCTCCCTCTTGGCTACTACTCAGCTACATAAGTTTGATGAGTCCCAAATCACATTATAAACTATAGAAAGATTCATTAAAAAAAAGTTAAGCAAACTGTCAAACAAAAAGCACAAGCATACTTCTTGGGATCTTGATATAGTGTTAATGCCTCCAGGAATTGGTTCCAAAAAGGCCCAGTCTCCTGAAGACTAACATTCTCTGGTCCCCCAAGGTAAGCTTGGACAATGAATTCGTAGCTTTGCTCCCTGAATGGGCACGGCTCTTAGTAAATTTCAGATATGCACTAAGGTGAATCTAGTTTTTCATAAGATTCAGTCATACAGCTAACCTTCCTTCGTATTGAGACAACCATCCCAAGTAAGATGCACCAAAGTACATTGATGCAAAAGGATTGTAGAGATCATCCACAGAGATCACTGTATACGCCCTGTAGCCACAATCCCTGTGCATTCAAAGGGCAACTAGGGGTAATTTTCCATATAAATTATGAACAGACAATAAAAAAAACCATAGTGGCAATTTGCTTCAAATGCCCAGCTAAGTATTCCTAGTGCTTAGTTAATTATTTAGTTAATCAGCTGAATAATACTATTATCTGACTTTTGAACTTATTTCTTATATGAAGTATTATACTTCGACCACTGCACACATACTTATGTGGGGCATGGGGCTATACAGAGTAGAACTGAATTTCAACTACTTGTGACACTGAAACACTTGGCAAAAGAAAAGGGGACTCGTACTGCAAAAGTGAGTATCTAGTTTTGTGATGAACAATACCATTCAAAATGAGAAGCTCCTAATGAAATCCAAGTTAGCTCACCATAATTTTTAGATGAATGAGAAGTTCCTACTGAAATAAAAATTAAATCACCACAATTTTTTAGAATTCCACAAGTTCATGGCTAGTGAAAGTGTACAGTAAACACAGAATCACACTTGCCTGGAAAGCCATTCAGCAGTAGGGTAGTCTATTCCCATCAATCCAGTCCGGGTACTTACTCCATGAACAAAGCGCATGCTGCAGACCTCTGCAAGTGCTGCAAGAGCTTCCTGTGCAGGTTTCGATAGGAAATAGAGAATTTAATCTGTATTAATTTGCAATACAGGAGTCCAGAAAACTGGCTATAAGAAATTCTAGCAATATATTTACTGTTATTACAACACAGTGTTTTAAAAAACAGTCACTGTCATTTGATCAGTCATCCCACCCAGTTTTTATACATTGGTTCATATAACTGAATTTTTCAACCCAAAACAATTTTATTCATCAGTTTTGCAGGGAGATACAAGCTAAGGTGATTGACATGCGCATATAAGGACATTTAATAGGATAAAAAATGAAGATTTTCTGGGAAATAACAACCAAATGCATTAGTATACAATAATGTTGTATTGTATGAACTGGATACTCATGATTGATTACTGTAAGTCTAGGCCTTCAACTTAAAATGATTCAAAGAATAAGAAAAAAAATAAGATCTAAATTATGCTGAATGGTTGGTTGCAAATACATGTTCATGTTTCACTACATTACAAATTTACAACAAATAAGGCATGCTATAAAAGGTGGTATCTTTTATAAAATTAGATATATGACACACACTATCTGCTAAAATGGCCTGCGATGGCTTATCAATAAAAAACTTACTGGTTTTACTCCTCTTGTGCTCAAATGGCGTGATATGATTATTTCGGCAACAGCCTGAAATCATAATTCAAAATTGGACAAGTCTGTGATAAAGGGAAAACTTAAGTATTGGTGGCAAATTGAACATTGAGATAATATATGTAGTGTTCCTGTTGAATAAACAATAGGTAATGGCACTTAAATAAACATTAAAAAAATGCTCCTCTGAAGACTATTTGGTCATGGCACATGGAATCAAATGAAAGAAAAGTACATAGCAAGCAAATGTCGAGGTTTTTCAGTTTTCACCTTTTTCAGACTAGTAAATAAACTATTGTTAGGATGAAATGAAGACATAATGAGGTAACAGCTGTGAAATATGATAGTTTCATAATAAGTGAACAAAAAAAATACTCCCTCCATCCCAAATTGTGTCGTTTCTAGTTTTTTGTGCTGCAAGTTTGACTCGATTTGTAGAAAATATGTGCAATGTTTATATCTACAAATAAATTTGTTCAAAAACTAGATTCAAAGATCTTTCTGATGATACTAATTATGTACTATAAATATTAATATTTTTTAAATATATTTATTTAAAGTTGTTTCTTGGGAAGCGAAAACGACAGTTATTTTGGGATAGAGGGGGTACTAGTGGACAACTGTGCCTATGTTGAAATATGAGCTATGCAAGACCATAAAATATTCTGTTACATGGCATCCATATGAAAGGTTTTTTTTTTTAACATAAATTCACACGAAAGGTTATGTTAATGATATCAAGATCATTAACTACTAGGTCAAGAGTATTCTGTAGTTGAGTACGGCTCTGTGGTCTCCCAACTAGGTAAGCTTTATTTCAAAAGGCGGTGCAGCACCGCCTTGCCTGGCACTTATGCATTCTGTCGGCAATTTTGTGCGTTTATAAGAAAGTGAGGCAAAAATAGAAATGGAGAAAGATGACTTATTGTCATGGAACTTATAGGTGCTTGATAAATGCCAAATTATTTGTTGTAATATGTCATATCCCTTTATTTAACAAACTCCAGCTGAGCTGAAAAGAATACAACAGCTGCCTAGAATGCCTGGGTGTTAGGTGGAATCTGACAGCCAGCCTAGCAACTAGCGGTTTTGAAAACATTGATTGTTAGTGGAGTAATCACAAGAAGCTGTGTAGGAGTTGGTGGTTGCAACCCTCAGCTGTTATTACTCCCAAGAGTTTTTTTTTTTTTTTTTTTCAGACCAAAAAAGGGGGCAAATGTATGTACAAGCAGAAGGCTGTAACTCTATGCAAAAAAACATATGCTATTTATAGAAGAACATATGATACTCTAGATTTTAGAACATAAGTAGATTAGCTATTGCAAATATTTATAATCCTATTTACCTTCACCTCCACGCGAGAAAGGTAAGGCATGTTCTTTGCATCATGGGAGAATCGTACATTTCCGCGTCTCTCACCAGATTTTGTCCACTCCTTATATACGTCCGGATGTTTCCACATTGCATCCATATCAGCCTCTGATACCTTGGAATCCCAATATATCAACTGTGCTTCTGACTCAAAAATCATGTCAAGTTATTAGTTGTTCTTTTTTAAGTGGGGAGAAGGTATATGTCCTATTCTCCTTATGTTTTTCACATAACTCAATACCACGTGCATCTCAGTCAAGAAAAATATAGAAAACATAAATAGCAACAAAGTAAAATCTAACCTGTGCTTGACAAATTTCCGAGGCCAGGAGTAAGCTTGTGGCAAATTTCTGGTTGTCTGCAAAAAAAATAGTGAGAAACAGTATTTCAACTAGGGCAAACTTCCGAAGGAAATGTATGAAAGTGCACAGATGAATTTGAGGTATAAGTTCAAACTTCAAACAAAAGCATAGCTTTATCTGCAAAAGAACAGCATCTGGACTTTAATTTGCTGTGTAGTTTCTATTGCGCTAGCCTGAATGAATATGTAATGATATGTAGGGAGTTTTATGGCCGTAAAGGAAGATTTTAGATGTCATATAGTCCATGTAGAATGGAGCTTGATGTTCTGAATATATTAGTAGTCACCATACAGTCATCGCAAAAACAGAAGTTGCTTCTTACAAAACTGTTTAGTTCATTAGATTAATACTTTAGCGTGTCTGATGAACAGAAATGATCTTGATGTGTACTTAGATATTGTTAACTGTAATTGTTTTTTATGAACTCAGATATTATAATAGATTGAATTTGGACATGAATCCTACTGCACTCTTAATTCTTAAACCCTGTCAGCCCTGTCAGATTTTGGCTTTAGGGCGCAGCTATGTTGGAGGATACAGAGATCTTCTCCCAGCTTGAGTTTACTAATCTCATAATAAATCAAGCTCTGTAAAACAGGTCCTCCACATGCCACAAGTGCTAAGAGAAATAAATTTAGCTAAGGAACATTACTGAAAACCATAACTTAGATGCATGATATAGAACTAAAGTATTAAGAAAGAAACCTCATAGACAACAAGTTCTCTTTCACATAAAGATATCGCTGGAAGATGGGGGAAGTTGATTTGTGAGCAGCCTTCTTTTTACCGCCCTTATATGCTCTAACAACAAATTCTTCAGTTCTTTGTCTGCAGCATTTTGTAATATAAATTGTTTATTAACTGTCAGAGATGATAATATCAGTAAAACATACAGTGTCAAGTAAAAATGCATACTTGTCATCACAAGAGAAGAGCCATTTTGCATAAGCAGCACCAAAGTAGACATTTACAAGAGGCCAGTACAGCAAATTAGTATTATCTTCAATGTCGTAACTCTTGTAACCTAGTTCCCTTGTAAACAAGGAAAATGATAAATATAGCTTCAGAACATAGAAGACAAAGATAGTTGCTAAATTGTGCTAATATGGTTTCATGATTACCTTCCAAGCCATTGAGCGACTTCAGGTGCCACCTGCATTATGCCAACCTTGGTTTCTTTAGTCTTGCGATCATAGGTATCTATAAAGAGTCTCCTTCCGCTTGCAATTTCGGCAAGTGCACCTATCATATACTGCACAAGAAGAAAGACTCAGAAAGTCCACAGTGATACCTACCGATAACAAGATTGGTGAATGTATCACCACTTTGTCCCACATCATTTGTTTAGTATTATCTTCAGACTCCAGAGAACCATCACAGCGAATGCATCATGACAATAAGCTAACATGCAGTTGCACTCACTGTTGGACGTGAGACTACAGAGAAAAAGGGGAAGTGCAACTACTTATTGAACATAGAGAAATAGAACTAATACTGCATACCGGGTCTAGCTGAGATTTGAAATGTCTATGAATGATAATTGCCGCCACTGCCTGAAAGAATCAATGGATGCCACACAAGAATAAATTCAAGCCACAGTTGCATAAACAACAGATAGAACATAGAATATAGAAGAACCTTTACTGTCTATTTTCATAGCTTAGCGCCTTAGCAAACTTAATTCAAAAGCTTTGCAATAAATACTCCTAACTAGTGATTTAATCGGTAACCACTTTGTTAAATATAGCAAAATACTACAATATGGTTGGCAACTCAATTTACAGTGTTGATAGTTTCTTTATGTTTGGCAAATTTGAGTGAAATAGCCTCATACTACAATATGGCCTTCTTGAGGAATTTTGAGTGCCATTACACAATTGTAATTATTGGTTTTGATCAAATGAACCAAGTAACAAACATATACAGACCTGAATTGTTGAAAAGGTGGAATTACATGGAATTAAACAGACTACTCACCATCATTTCAGTTTGTGTGAGATATGCCTCACCATCAGGGTCCCGTGATAGGTGAACTTTCTGTCCTTGCTCTTCCCCAGCATCATTCCACTCTTTACTTACAACAGGATCCTGCCACATTAATCGCATATCCTCTGGATCCAAGCAATCGTCCCAGTATTTGAAGCTTACCATTTTGTACTTATCAGTAGTTCTTTGTTTTGTTTGCTGTTGGGAAGAAAAACAGAAAAGAATGTGGGATTTAGATGAGATATGGTCCTACTTATTTAGGATAAGTGAAACAGCAAAACCCCATGCCCCAATCTGTGTCATGTTCTGGACTTACATATAAGGTGAAAAGCGGGTTTATATGTTCAACAAGAAACTGTGATGTGTATTTTGCATAAAGTTGATGGCAAGGCTTTACATAAAAAGAATATACAATCATTTAACCAACAGATATCCAGAGCAATCACGTTTCTTCAGGAAAAAAAAAACATGCATTCACTTGCAGATGAAAACATTCGTTGGCATCATCCGACAAACGTGTAAGCATAATAACATGAAACCAAGCAATTAAGTAACAGGTATGAAAAACAGAGATACAGGAGAAACACAAACGATACCAAAATTTCAACTCACCGTTATGGAATAAAAACATGCAGAATTAGCAAGGCACCCGAAACCTGAACAATTAGAGGGAGCGGGGCTACACGCTAAATTTGGGGGCCTATGCAAGGACAAAGCTAGCTATGGTAAACTGGTCAGCCTCCTAAATTTGAACTGGTGATTTACTAGGCCAAAACAAAAGTACTCGATATTGCACATAACGCCTCATAATCAATGGCTCAAAGCGCAACAGCACATTCAGCACCAAACCTTCACCACACAGAGATGCATACCTCAATCCAGCACCGGCGCATGCACAACGCAACAGCATATACCAAAAACAAACACTGAAACTACGCGAACCGCACGTAGCGCGAATGGAGCGGACTCCCACCCAACGACAGCATCACGCCGCCGTACCTGCCGCTCTTTAGCGTCACGCACACGCACCGAACGACGAGACCTCCAGAACATCAGCGGCATGCCCTCCGCTGCTCCGCATTGGCAGTTTGGCACTGGCACCACCAAACAAAAGGAACGCGCAGGCAGCAAGCAAGCATCCCTTGCAAGCCTGCAACAGCACGCCTCGCGATCTAGTGTAACCGAAAAAAAATCTATACACGAACACCCCCGAAGAAAACCGGGGGAGATTCGAACATGCACCTCGCTCCCTCTCTCGCTGGATCGACGAACGGGAAATGGCGACGCCGCGAATCGAGCTCACCTGTGCCGCGCAGGCGCGCGGGGTCGGGAGGCGATTGGGGAGCCCCCGCCTCGGGTGCCTTCAGGAGCTCGGATTCGGCGGGGATTCGGGAGGCTCGACGGTGTGGTGGGTGAATGCTCGGATTCGGGAATCGCCGGCCGAATCGGGGGAGGGAGGCAGAGAGACAGAGAGAGGCGCAGGCGCGTGAACGAATTGGAAGAAGAGGGGGAGGGATGGGTGGCGAGCGGGACGTTTAAATGTGGGGGCGGGGTGCAGGGACACGTGGCGGGCATCAGCGATTCAGCGCCCTGCTGGTGGGTGGGTGGTGCCTGCTGTCTTTCTGGTCGGGTTCGCCGTTGGATTGGAACGGGGGCGCAACGCAACCGCTTGCCTTCGGGAGGAAGCGAAGGCGTTGGGCCATGCCATCTGATCGCTCCGGTGAACAGTGGTGCTCACTTTTTTCCTTTGAAATCTCAGTGATGATCAGTTGGACAGCAGCACCAGCTGTCACGTCCAAGCGACGTTGGATCCTCCTGCACAGCTGAAACATCAACAAAAGCGTGGCCCTGCGGTGCTGGTGCTGCATTGGCGGTGCACCAGACTTGCACGGCGCCTCTCTGCGCTGCACAAAATCGTCATGCCCTTCGCATGTGTAGCCTGGCTTGCCTTTGCTTTGCAGTTTGGTAACATATATGTTGTTCGTTGGAGGCTGCAATGATAGATCTCAGTCTGCTCGCGACTTTTACAGGGATGTGTAGTGTCCAAATCTTATTCGCTGTGCATGCGTCCCTAAGGTTGGCGGCGCATACGGTGCCGTTACTAGGAAAGAAGGGGGCGGGGGAGGGGCAGCGGGCGGGTGATGTGCGGAACGATTGGCGACAAGATCATCATGGTGGGGTGGTCGACGAGACGGCGGCGGAGAAGGAGGTGGCCATTAGAGTCTTGGTGGTTAGGGTTTTAGCTCTCCTTCGGCCCCGGCCAGTCAGTGGCGGCGACCGTGATATGATGGTGGTGACGGGTTGGTTGGCAGTGAGCTAAAAGGTCATTTTGTAGTGTTTTTAAAAAATCTTATATATAGTACATAAAGTTGAGTGTAACCGAAACATTTCACTTAAAAATTCATCTTTGATGTTGAGATCTTTTTTTACTGTTAGCGTAATGCCAAACAGTGCTAGGTTGACTGCTTGTTTATTTTGTTTCTTGACATTTTGAATGAATTTCAAACTGAACTGTTGCAACTACATTTAATTGTATATATACTACATACATGATTTTAGATAACGAGGACGCCAGCGTCGTTGGGCACTAAAAATCTGCACTCCACATGGAAAACATATTGACACTTTACAAAATCTGAACTCCACAAGAAAAACATGTTGACACTGTTTACACTTAATCCATGACATACAACGTTTGCAGTCTAACTAAAAGAGATACAACTGGTTACAGTTACTTCGTTCTCGGAAAAAATAATCTTTGACTATTTGTCTCAGTTTTTCATATGTATCAGAAGACCGTTGAGAACAAGCTTGTTTAGAACAAGCTTCCGCCTGGTTAACAACATGAGCAAGAGATATATATACCTGCTACACGGATGTAGCATGTAGCCATGCATGTACGTTGTACTGCTAATCAAACAGACGAGCACAGGCACAAGGCCACAAACTACCAACTTCTTCAGGAAAATTGCAAATCACTTCAATACAGGCATGTAAAAGACATTCAGGAAAAAAAATCTTTAGATGAAAGCATTTCGAGGATGATAAAAGTCATTGTTTTCGAGTAAGTGCTTCAAGCTTTTGAGGAAGCAAATCAAGTTAAGATTTAAGGTATTGGTGTGTTAAGCAGACATTCGGCATTGCCTAGTATTTTGGCTCTCGTCTGGTTTGAAAACCATATTTGGCTTATAACAGCAAAACATTTGGCAATACCTATGCAACCAGAGGCCAAATCTTGTCACAGATGAGGATAAGGAAATTGTAGATTCCATTTCCAGCTTGGCTGGTGATCAAGTTTCGTGCTGAGATGACGACCATGTAACTGGTTCAAATAAACTCATGTCTTTTGGACTTAGCAAGCCTCAAATAAATCCTAAACCATAACCATGACTTGTGATATGTGGTGACTGGTGACCACCGAAACCATAAGTGTGAAGTGTTGGATAAGACAGTCGGGGTGTTCGGCTGGTCATGAGCTGACTGATAAGACAAGCCGGCTGATTTGTTGTGAGAGAAAAATACTGTTTGAACGGCTGATAAGCCCAGTTTATAAGACAAGCGAACATATCCCGTAAGATAAAAGTAAAAGGCGAGGTTCTGCACCATGTTTTTTGGGGCTCTTGTTGGGCAAACTCACAAACATACTTCCTCCGTCTCTTTTTAATTGTCGCCATAGGTTTTCGTGCCATAAGTTTGATTTAATTTATAAAAAACACGTGCAAAATATTTGTGTCTTCAAATAAATTTGTTAGAAAATTAAATCTAATGATCTTTTCGATGATACTAATTATAATGCTAATTTATGATATTTAATATTTATTAAATCGGTATTTATTTCTTGAGGGATGGAGGGAGTAGGGTTTTTCTTTTCTTTTTTTTTTGATCAAAGAGGGAGTAGGGTTTAGGGTCAGGAAAGCTACTCTGCCCCCGTGACTGAAACCTGACAAGCATTTCTTTGGCTCGGTGCAGGTTCAGAGGTTTTTGATTGGACTGGGATAACGCGCGATGGGTCGCGCGTACGGCTAGTGCGCGACCCACTCAGCGGCTGACGCGTGACTGGCTCAACGGTGCTCACCTACCCTGCACATCACTGCTCCGCACACCGTTTCACGAGAAAAGCCTCCGACTGTGCCCAGTTCTTTGATGCTACAGCACTCCTGTAACATTTTCTTTGCACGTTTTTCAAAAACAAAATGTTCTTTTTAAAAAGGCTATAACTTTTGAACACTATATTCATTTTCAATTTCAATTCCGTCTACACCAATATGTTTTACATGGCGAGACGAGCAAAACTAGACCCCAGTTACCTATGTTTCAAAAAAATTATTTTTGTGTAAAAAAATACTCAGAAGATTTACGAAAGAAGTTGCTACTGTACAATAGTAAACTTGCTAGTAAAAAATAAACTGAAGTTTTTTTACATAAAAATAAACTAAGTTTTTTTACATAGTATGCATCATGGATTGGTATCATGGGGGTATAATATATTTGTTATATAGCATTTTCATAAAGGTACTAGCTCCTAAAGAGAGTAGCAAAACAAAAAATAAGATAAGCTGCAATTTGTTGAGGCAAAAATTATTAAAATAAACATTGCATAAGCTGTCAATTTATGATATTTATTAATAAATAAGGGTAACAATAAAAATAAGACAAACTGCAACCTGCAGAGGCAAAATTTATTAAAATAAACATTAAATAAGCTGCCAACTTAAGGCATTTATTAATAAATAAGGATAACCACATAAGACAAGACAAGCTGTAACCTGAGGACAAGTTATTAGAATAAGCCTTACATAAATTGCCAGCTAGAGAGGCAAGAACTACCAAAAAAAAAAAAAAAAAAAAAAACTTGCTGAACTGAACTTTTGGAGAGTACAAAAAAATTCCAACCTTACTATAACTGAATGAAGCTGGATAGACATGAGTCAACCAGCAGCTAGCTTACTCTCCTTACATACTGTTGCCGCTGAACAAAAACAACACCTGCTAGCGGTTTGGTCCTATAGTATAGTTGCTCATCTGCAGTAAACAAAATATAAGAAAACTGCAAAGCTGCTGCTATTGCACTGATGCATAACTGAAAACACAGAGCTGGAGCTGATACTGATATAGCGCTACTTATTATCAGCCAACACAATCAAGCACCAGATGTCCAACTGTCAAGCAAAAGCCTAAAAGCAATTGTTACCTTGTTGCTGCTGTTCACCGGCAAAGCCGAACTACACCTTCATATTGAAGTTGAAAAAACATAGTTGTTGTCCCTCTACTCGTGCAGAAATGGTTACTAAAATCGCAGTAACAAAGTAACCAGAAGAAAAAGCACAAGTAGCGGCTGCTGATTAATCTGAGTGACAACCAAAGCACTGGACATCAAATACATGCACAAGCTTGATAGGGATCAAAGACATGAATCTGAGTTGAAGTAACACCTACTACACAACACAGACAGAGACAACAGAGTGTACAAACAGCAAGTCGAGCTCCTCCAAGATTTATCCAAAAACCAATAAAATCAAATTGGATTGAAGTGCAAATTCAGTCACAGCATCGCAGCTCTACAGTCCATCCAATCCAACCAAAAACACTAAAAAAGATTTGATCTTTTAATTAATGAAATAAAATTACTCAACCAAAACCTATAACGAACCTACACTGAAAATGAATACTGAAATGTAAAAATAAACTTATATCTGAGAAAAAAGTAATAAGAGCAAATACTAGAAATAGAAACTGAACTTTTTACTGAAACTAAACTGATGATGGAAAGATAAAGAGGAATTCAAATAGTTAAGACTGAAATTAAAAATAAACAATACTGAAATAAAAAAGACTGAACTAATACTGAAACTTAACTGATGATGGAAAGATAACAAAGAGGAATTCAAATACCAAAGACTGAAATTAAAAATGAACTATACTGAAATAAGACTGAACATAACTAAACTAAAACTAGACAACTGAGATCAAAATGAGACAAACAAAAAACGAGACAACTGAGACGGAAACAAAAAAATGAATTAAGATTGAAACAAAAATGAGATCAAAATGAATTCTAACTAAAACCGAGAAAAACTGATATCAAAATGACTTGGAAGAATGTAATACTAAATGTTGTTGTTGTATGTTCACTTGAATTAGCATAATAGAACCCAATGAAGTCACCAACTCCAGGCAAGCAGCCACATTACTGAAACTTTTGGAAGCAGCTGCTGAAGATCCTTCTCCTTCTAACTATTACTGTTGTGGTATTCTAGTAGGTTTGGAGCTCCAGAACTTGGTAAACAATCTGATTGAGATGAACCATTGCATGTCCCACACACATGATTCTGAGGCACATGTATAGATGAACTTGAGCAAACAATTCTATGGAGCTTAATTTTTCTAATTGCTAGCAGACATACAACAAGAACTAGGGCATCCAAGCAATGAGGGATTATAGAATGTATCAATTATTCAACAAGGAAGAACCAATTCATTAGTTCACTATCCATCCAAATGAACAAGCTAGTCATGCGCCAATGACATCTGGACTGAATGTAATTTGCTGTTGTCGTTGCTTACCCGAAATAAGAAGCAAGGTGGTGTGTGCTACCCTACTGCACAACAGACACAATACTCCGGCTCAAGGATGGGGGGATACAACACCTGTTCCCAACTTAGAACAAGACCTTGTCACACTCCTCGGTGAAGGAGTAGCATCAACTTCTTCAGATTTAAGTTTTCTTCCCATACTGAAAACAAGGAAAAAAAATTAAACTCACCATAATTAAATTTAACAAAAAAAAAATTAAAAGACAAATTACACAACAATTGTACAATTGGTCATCATTTTTTTAGTAAAGCACCAAGGGAAAAGGGAGTTATCTAAACTGAAACTATAAATTGTCAAACCCTGAAAGCTAAATGCCTAAAGGCTAAATGTAAGGTCTAAGGGTTTTTAATAATGCAAGGATAATGAATTGTCACTTAATTAGTAGAACCCTGGACTGGAGCACAAAAAGTAATAAAATTTCAATTTTATATAACTTGCTACATACTAAGAAAATTCAATTTTCAAATGAAATTGTGCGGCCTACAACACTATAGCAGCACAAATCAAGGCTTCACTTCCTCCTAGTAAATACTAGAAATCACACAAATTATAACTAGGGTCCTATATACAGCAGCCAGCAGCCTGTCTTCCTCCTTGCTGTTCCGCTAGCTACTCGAGCAGATTACACTCCTAAAATGATAACAGGGAGCAGCAAGAAGAGAGCTGTTGCAGCTGTTTCTATGTACATAGGTCGACTAATGCTCACTGCTACTTCGACTGGTTGACATGGATGGTTGCTATCTACTTGCACCTTTAATTTGTGCTCGGTATGCCTCTGTAGCATGTGTACTAAGAGTAGTAGCAGTGAGGCGTATGTTTTCTATTGTCCAGACAATAATAGATAATTTTGGTATTGCTTGAATATAAAAAGAAATAGAAATTATCTTCTTAACTGTAATACATGGTTGTAGAAGATTATTATCTCAAATCATTTAAAAACTTAACGCACTTGAAATATAGCAACTCGACTAATTCTTATGCGGACTATAGAGAAAACAAGCAGTCGTATCACTATCGCTAGTGCTCGTTGGCCAAGAGGAGCTCTGTGTACATAGAACCAAAATAGCACACCCTATGTGCCATTGTGCATAGAACTCAAATTGCAGAATCTATGTAACATGCCACAGTAGAATAAAATAACTTGCTACAAAGATACATCCTAACAAAAACAAATTAGATTGTACTGATTGGGTCCTATATACATATAGGATTATGCTAACAATAGAACCCTAGAACATTGCTTCATCCAGATACGCAGGCGCAAACCCAAATGGCAAACTCTATGTGTCATAAATATAGCTTAACAGCATACAGGGGTTGAGTTGTACTCACATCGGTAGTTGATGAATCCTGTCAGGCCCGGGGCGGCGCGATGAACGACGCCGGCAAGGACAATCTGCACAAAGACACAATCTGTGTACACACGCAAACACTTGGAGAGCTATGAACACAAGAGAGTTTTGGTGCTGCCAAAGAAGCGCAGCTTTTCTGGTAATGTATATCTCCTCTTATTATGCATTACAAAGAGCAAAGCTCTTGGTGGCTGACCACACACCGTGCTCTCACAACGTGTCCATCCCCACGCCCACGGTATTCACTCAGAACCAATCGCCCAGGTCAGTCGTGAGCTATTCTATCGCGGCCACTACCTCCTATGTACACGGCAACCACAAGTCAGTGCTCGTGTGCATGCAGAACAGAAAGCAAAACATGCAGTCCTATCTAAATGTAGTGCATGGCTTAACTAACAAGTCTCCTCCTAAGCCTTGCACTTCTGTTTGAGCTTCACAAGGCCGAGCTTGGCGCGCAGTTCACAAAAGCGTTCCCGCGCCAATGCCTTGGTCAAGATATCCGCCAGCTGATCAGAGGTGCTAATGGAAGCAACACAAACCCTGCCTTCTTCGATGCATTCACGAATGAAATGGAACCTTGTATCTATATGTTTGCTGCGATCGTGGAAGACAGGATTCTTACTCAGCTGAATGGCGGACTGGCTGTCGATGAAGATCTTTGCCGCGCCCTCCTCCTTCCCCTTCAGTTCAGACAGGAGGCGCGACAGCCACACACCTTGGCAGGCAGCAGTAGTCCCTGCCATGTACTCCGCTTCGCAGGAGGATAGGGCCACGACCTTCTGCTTTTGGCTCTGCCAGGTGATGACGTTCTTGCCGAGGAAGTAGAGGACGCCGGAGGTGCTTCTGCGGGTGTCGATGTCTCCAGCATGATCACTGTCGCTGAAGCCAGTGAGCTTTGCGTCCTTTTTCTTCCTTGTGTAGTAGCAGCCGTAGTCTAGAGTGCCGGCAATGTACCGCAGCACCCTCTTCACGGCTGCCATGTGCTCGGTGGTCGGTTTCTCCATAAACCGGCTCACATAGCCCACCGAGTAGGCCAAATCAGGCCTTGTGTTCACCAGGTACCGCAGCGAGCCGACGATGCTCCGGTATGCAGTGGCGTCAACAGCCGGGGCAGTGCTTTCCTTGCTCAGCTTGAGGTGTGGCTCCATGGGGATGAAGCTGGGATTGCACCCAGCCAGCCCGGCATTCTGGAGTATCTTCGCAGCGTACGCGCTCTGGCCCAGGGTGATCCCATCTGAAGACTGAGTCACCTCTAGACCAAGGTAGTAGTGCAGCAGCCCCAGATCGCTCATCTGGAACGTGGCCTTCATCTGGGACTTGAACTCATCGATGTCGTAGGTGCTGCCCCCCGTGATGACAAGGTCGTCGACATAGACTCCCACGACGAGGCGGCGTGCGCCCTCGCCGCGCAGGTACACAGCATGCTCGGAGTCGCTGCGCCTGAAGCCAAGCCTGAGCAGCGAGCTGTCTAGCTTCGCGTACCAGGCGCGTGGGGCTTGACGGAGTCCGTACAGCGCCTTGACAAGGTGCAGCACCTTGCCTTCTTGCCCCTTGAGGACGAAGCCCGGCGGCTGCTCGACGTAGACCTCCTCCTGCAGCTCGCCGTTGAGGAAGGCTGATTTGACGTCCATGTGGTGGACAGCCCAGCCCTCGTTCGCAGCGTGCGCGAGGAGAAGTCGCACAGACTCCAGCCGTGCCACCGGTGCGAAGACCTCGTCGAAGTCCACACCTTGTCGCTGCACGTAGCCCTTCGCGACCAGCCGGGCCTTGTACTTGGAGATGATCCCGGCTGCGTCCTTCTTCGCCTTGTAAACCCACTTGAGCCCAATGGGTCGAACCTGCGGTGGTGGATCAACAAGTTCCCACGTACCGTTCGCCTCGATCGCTGTCATCTCATCAAGCATGGCATGGCGCCAGCACTCATGCTCCAGTGCCTCAGCAAATGTGGATGGTTCAGCATCACTGGCCAGCAACAGGTGCTCCTCTAGCTCCCTTTGTGCTAGGCCTGGTGCAGATGCAGCCCCCAGCACATTGTCCATCCTGCGAAATCTGAGTGGTGCATCCTCATCATGATCAGCATCCAGATCAGCTTCCCCAGTACCTGGGGGCGTGGCGAACTCCACCGCCTGTCCAGCAGCGTGTGCTGGGGTCCTTGGACTCTGGTGCACGGCGTCGTGGAAGGGTGATGAGGCCGGTGATGGGCTGGACGCCGACGTTCCAGCAGGTGACGCAGCTGATGAAGTCACAGTCACCACCTCAGGCCACCCACCGGTGCCTTCCTCGATGGTGAAGTCGCTGGTAGGCTCAGGGGAGGCGCCTGCCCAGTCCCACTGGGCTCCCTCATCGAAGATGACGTCACGGCTGATGTGAACTCGCCGCGACGACGGGTCGTACAAGCGGTAGGCCTTGGACCCCGCCTCGTACCCGACGAAGATGGTGCGCCGGCTGCGGTCGTCCAACTTCTTCTGGTTCGGCGCTGTCAGCTTCATGTGCGCGATGCAGCCGAATGTACGCAGGTGCTGAACTCCCGGCTCGCTCCCAGTCCAGAGCTTGTAGGGGGTCTTGCCACCTATGCTCTTGGAGGAGGACGGTTCAAGAAGTAGACGGCCGTCGTGACCGCCTCACCCCGTAGAACACACCGGGAGGCTGCCGCCTTGAGCATGCACCGGGCAGTCCCAACCACGGACTGGTTGCGCCGCCGACAACGCCGTTCTGGCGAGGTGAGTACTACGGGCGCCGTGAGTTCACGCCGCACACCAAGATCGGCCACGCATTTGTCGGTCGCCCGCCAGAACTTCGCCACCACGGTCCGTGGCGCTTACGGCACGCACCTTCTTCCTTGTCTTGCGTTCCACCGCAGCTTGGATGCGCTTGATCGCCACGGCTTCGTCCTTGGAGGGCAGCAAAGCGATCCCACATGTACCGCGAGTAGTCGCCGACGAAAGCGTAGAAAGTAGCGGTTGCCGCCCGGGCGTTGACGGCGTGATCGCCCCACGATGTCGCCGTGCAGCAGCTGCAGCACCTCGGTGGAGCGGGGAGAGCGCGTGCTGCGGAACGGGCGTCCGCCGGTGCTTGCCCGGCAAAACGCATCGCGGAACTGGGTCGGCGTGGTCCAGCGAGGGGCATGCCTCGGACCAGCTCCTCGCGCCCCATCTTCCTTAGTGCGCCAAAGTTGACATGCCCGAAAGCGGGCGTGCCAACGCCACGCATCCTCCGTGGCGTGCGCCCGCGGCTTACCGGCCGTGCGATGTCGGCGTCGAGCACGTAAGCCGGCAGGCTCCGGTGAATCTTGGCGGCGACGACGCTCCTCGTCGCGGATCCGCATCACCCCTCCTTCGACAAGCACACGGAACCCCACCTCGTCGAGCTGGCCGGCGCTGATAATGTTCGTGGTGAGGCGGGGGATGAAGTATGCGTTGGCGAGGGTGCGGTGCTCCCCGTTCTTGCGGCGAAGAGGATGGTGCCGCGGCCCTCGATCTTGACCCGGAGCCGTCGCCCGAACCGGACCGTGCCCGGCGATGCCGGTGTCGAGGTCGGAGAAGGCAGGGCGAGCCGGTCATGTGATTCGTAGCCCGGTGTCCGGGACCCGATGCTTGGGTCCCGGTCCTTCGTCGCGTCGAGGGCGGCGTACACCTTCGCCTCCACGAGCTCGACAACGGGGTGTCGGGCCAGCATCGCGGCAGCGGAGATGTTGGGGAGTGGCGGCGGGCGCCCAGTTTGCCTCCACGAGCTCAGGCTGCGGCGGCGGTGTTGGGGAACAAGGCGGAGGCCGCGGCAGTTCACCTGCACGAGATCCGGCTGGAGCGCGGGGAGGCGGCATCCCCATCGGCGGTGGGGTTGGGATGCAGCGGCGGCGCTTACTTTCGGGATCTGACGGCGGCGCCCGAGCGAAAGGAGGTGGAATCGTAGCCTCCTCCTCAACTCCGTGTAGACGCGTACATCAAAGGTGGGCTGTCGTCACCCGGGCCACATGGGCTGCTTCCTCCACCTTTAATTTGCCACGGCAATGTTCAAATTTCATGGCTTTGTTTTGCCTAACAGCTTGCACACGTCATTTGGCCCAAAGACGAGGCTTGCTCGAGCTTTGGCCCGACGCCGCCCGCTTCCCGTGTGCAGCAGCGTCGGTCTTTATTCTTTACCGCCACGGCCGCGCGGCTTGCCACGGCGCTTGCGCGGCGCTGGCCGGAAATCGCCCCGCGGCCGGGCTCCTTCTTGTACCTCTCGAGCCACTTTGCTCTTTCCGTGAGCGACTTACCACCCGACTGGCCGAGGCGGGCGGGCTCGGCGTCGTCCGCCGCCTTCCATTTGGGCCGGTGACCTCTTATTCGAGGCGGGGAGGCGTCGGAGTAGTGTTTCAATGGAAATCACGAGTTGCTTATACCTCGGTCGCGGCCAGCGGATACTTCTTAACGACCTTCGGCGTCCGGCTCGGGATCGCCAGGGGTTGCCAACCATTTGGACCATGCCGGTCAAGCAGTCGCGAACTCCTCGATGGGCTCGCCTTCACGGGTGCGATGTTCTCGTACTCGTAGCGGAGGAGGTTACTGCGCCGTCGCCCGATCGCACCGGTCATCGCCGATCTGAAGGGTCTTGATGGCCTCCCGAGCTTCCTTAGCGGTCTCCTTGATGCGAGGCGCACCATCTCATTGGGACGGCGCAGCAGATCGCGTCGCGCACCCCTTGATCGTCGTCGAACTTCGACATCATCGAACTCAACGGCGTCCCGGAGATGGCGCGCTGCGGCTTCGGCTTCATGCGGAGGCGACCACTCATGGTAGTTGGTCAGCGTCAAGCTAGCGGCCGATTCGAAAGCTCCCCCTCGGATGATGCGCTCAACGGCGATCTCCAGCGGACGGCGTGCATCACCCGGGTGACGGAAGGCGGGTAGGGAGTGGCCTTGGCGGCGGCGTCGCGAGGAAGCGAAGCTGGAGATGGCCCGGCGTGGGCGGCGTCTTGGTGCGGAGCCGTCGCCTTTCTCCTTCTTCTTCTTCTGTCCCCCGGCGGCGGTGAAGTCATGGCCGCCGCGGAAGTCGATCAACTCAGCTCTGATGCCAATTGTCAGGCCCGGGGCGGCGCGATGAACGACGCCGGCAAGGACAATCTGCACAAAGACACAATCTGTGTACACACGCAAACACTTGGAGAGCTATGAACACAAGAGAGTTTTGGTGCTGCCAAAGAAGCGCAGCTTTTCTGGTAATGTATATCTCCTCTTATTATGCATTACAAAGAGCAAAGCTCTTGGTGGCTGACCGCACACCGTGCTCACAACGTGTCCATCCCCACGTCCACGGTATTCACTCAGAACCAATCGCCCAGGTCAGTGCGTGAGCTATTCTCGCGGCCACTACCTCCTATGTACACGGCAACCACAAGTCAGTGCTCGTGTGCATGCAGAACAGAAAGCAAAACATGCAGTCCTATCTAAATGTAGTGCATGGCTTAACTAACAAATCCGAACTGCAGCTGATGCTCAGGAGGATGGAGGAAGGAGCTGCTACTAATAAGCTAGATTGAAGCTGAAGGGACTGCGTAGCTGTAGGAGCCCCAACCAGGTTGGGGCGGATCCAGAAGGAGGGGACACGCGACGAACAGAGAGGAAACCTTCAACGACAATCGAAGCAGCTCCTCCATCGTGGCCTGCAGCAAGTAGCAACTTCCGTCGCAACTGCCGAAGGAGCCATGGATGCCAGTTGAAGATAAGCCCAACCACGCCGGGGGAAGATGCAGATGGAGGCGCGTGGACGGGGACTGAGAACTTCCGCGTCATCGCCGGCGGCCACCCCCGCTCGCCGGCTGCTCCGTGCTTGGGTGCTCCGTGCTCGGGGTAGGGAGGGACGGATGCTCCATGCTCGGGTGGGGAATTTTTTTTTTTTTTTTTTTAGATGGCTCGGGTAGTGTCCACGAGGATGGGGAGGCGCGGCTGCTGGGCTGGCCCAACGCGGCCTGGTGTCGCGCGATGCCGTCGGAGCGCGACCGGTCGCTTGATAGACTTTACGTTTTTGATTCTGGGCGGACGGGGGTGCTGCCTCAGGATTCAGGAAAGGCACGTTTCGACGTCACTGCAGCCCGCCCGGTCGCAGACTGCACTGGAGGCCGGGCGGAGGTTTCTAGGCCCTTTTCAGCCCATTCCCGAAGCCGCAACACGGCTCTGATTGGATTCTGCTGGCGAAAATTGGTTTTCTGCCATTTCGATGAAGACAATCCTAGAGTGTGCTCCCTAAAAAAGAATGACTTTGTCCTGATGGCTCATAGTCTGGATCGACCGATCGAGCGGCATATGTGGAGCACTTCTCTCGGAGCCAACGAGTGGGAATCGAATCTGCCTTTCGTGTGCTGATTGCTCTAATACTTTTATTATTTTTTATTTAGTTATGTTCTGATTTCTACTGTTAGCATATATTGATGGAAAGGGAAATGCTATGCGTGGGCAACCAACCACGAATTTGTTCTGCAATAAAGTTGCCTGTGCCTGCTTTCGTTGAAAGTGACCTTCCGTTGCACGTCATGCTTTCCAATGTGTTAAATTCACCTTCCAACTTAACCGTCGGTATAGCGCAGCTATCAGAAAATCGAGGTTGAATAACCAAATACCAACAAGAACAAGAAGTAACAAGTACTATTACTTTTACCCGGAGCATATATACTGCTTCAGTACCTTGATGACCACCCTATATTACTCCCACACCAGTTCGATAACTCTTAACATTTTTTATTATCTCAAAAATGTACTGTTGTCTATTTCTGTTACATCAAAAAAAAAGAACAAAAATATATAATTTTATCAAAGCAAATTTGAAGAACTGGACTGCCTCAAATTAAGTTATTAATGGTCGAAGCGAATCTAAAAACACGATTGGAGGGACTGTTAACGTGTTTCAATAGAGTAAATTCTAGACCGACAAAAGCAAGTGAATAGAGCGGTCAAAACTTACTACATCACTGAACAAGGCGAAGTATGCATCTAGAAAGGCAACATATGCTATGCAAAATTTCACTGTCAAACTATCAAACTCTAATCAAGACCACGGGGAATCTAATCCAATGGCGGGTAATTTTAGCACTTAAAAACCTCCCACTCATGGGGGTGTTTTTGCAACAACCAGATGGGATGAGTGGAGGGGTTTAAGTGCTAAAATTACCAAATATCGGATTAGATTTACGTGGTGCTTGATTAGAGTTTGCGTAGTTTGACAAGAACCTGGGCAGATAAAGATAATGCTCCCATCTAGAAATTGCTATTATAATAACATGACAACAGTAAAAAGAAAAAAGATGTAAGGAGCTCGATCACCTGCTGATGTTACGGGTGGGAATTAACGCGCTGCAAACTCGAGCCAAAAGATGTCGGTGCTTACGATCAGAATCCAAACCCCAGACGACTACTCAGGAAAAAAATTAATCAATCACCAAACATGAACGAGAAGAGAGGAAGGCAAAATCGAAATCACCAAACATGAGAAACATCGATGTGGTCAAAGGCAGCCGCATAGAGCCATACAGACGAATGGCAAATTGATTCTCTTTTCTTAATCGCGGCCTGATGGGACCCTAATTGTCTTTACCGGAGTGGTTAGGCGTATATTAGAGCCAAGACTCTGGGAGGTTTGGTGGTGGTAGGCGAAGCAAAGCAAAAACTGCACAAGGCGCAGAACGTGAAAGCGGGCGCCCGAGCCGAACGAACGCAGGCACGCAGCGGCGATCGCACGGGCACCCGCACCCGCCACCTACCCACCCGAGGCGCTGCACGTTGCGCTACGCGGCCATTTTTTTTTTTTTTGATTTCCTCCTCTTTTTTATACGAACGAGGAACGATCACACGCTGAACGCTTCCGCCGCGCTGCCACCTTCCCCCCTCCTCTCCTCTCCTCCGCTCGCCTCCTCCATCCCCCGAAAGGCAAAACCCTCGCCTCGCGTCGCGCGTCGCTCCCCTCCTCGCGGCGTCGGTCGGTCAAACCCCTAGCGCACGTACGTACGCGCAGGTCCGCCCCGCCCGCTCCCATTCCCCGTCCCCACCCATGGCGGCGCTCTCCGTGCCCCTCCGCGCCGCGGCCGCCGCCGCCGGATCCCGCGCCGCCGCCGCCGACCCCGTCAAGGTATACCTGCTCCTGTCCCCTGCTCTCTCTCCGTCTCCCGCGTGCATGCTGGGTATTTTTTTTGATATTGTTTATTTTTTTTGATGTTGTTGTTGGAGATTTGATGGGGCAGCTCGCGCCTCGCGCGGGTGGGTTGCGGGTTCCTTTCACGGATTCATTGCCGCGCCTAGATTTGGTCCCGATCCTAGTTTGGCGCCGGTTCGGCGGAGCTCTCAACCGTGTGCTAGGCCTAGGCCAAATTGCAGGCATCAGGGAATCAGAGTGTTCTCACTGTACTATTTGGTTTTATTTTTATTAAAGTTCCGGGGTCGGAGTTTTGTCCCATGTTCCTTCCAGGTTCCCCTCGGGAGGACATCAGCTTCCTGTTTGATTGGTTGATCGATTGATTGATTGCAATGTCCTCACCCCTGATGTATTGATGTGTGATTCCCAGCACATTGCAGTACCCCACACTGATGGGATTTGGCTGATACGTTGTTGTAGGTCTCGTGTGTGAGGAGCACTGGCTCAGCTCACTTTGGCTGCGCCTTCCCCTCCATCACGGCCTCATCTTCGGCGTAAGTGCTTACTTTTGACGCCTTATTAGTCCTTGTCAGCCTTTGTAAATGTTGTTTCAGACATTGGTATAGTTTGTCTAACTTCTTGTGAATTGAAGTGCAAGGAACATTGAGCCGCTGAGGGCGATAGCTACACAGGCGCCCCCTGCCGTGCCACGTAAGTAGCTGCTGTACTCACCGACCAAACATTTTCAGGTGAATTGTGCAGCTTGCGGTGGATTTATAGTTTTTCCTTGGTTTCTCTGTAGAATATTCGAGTGGGGAGAAGACAAAGATTGGCATCAATGGTGAGTTCTTTTATGTACAGTTGTAGTAACTAAATTGACGTGAAAACTATTGTATTGTAATCTGCACAAGACACAGAGACAGATCAACCATTGACTACCTTGGGGCTTGCTGGTCAATGCATACTGTCTTCAGGATTGCCTGTCCTTTCATTCTTACCCCCTTTTCTGGTTACTGTAGGGTTTGGACGGATTGGCAGGCTGGTCCTGCGAATTGCAACCAGCAGAGATGATATTGAAGTTGTGGCTGTGAATGACCCTTTCATTGATGCTAAGTACATGGTATGGAAGCTAATTCAAATTATTTGGTTATAGTATTTCAAATTTCAGACTCCGGCGTTCCATTTAACAGCAGTGCGCTAATTAAGAGTTATGTTTGTATTTTCCTTCTGGTTATTTGAGAATGCTCTACCTGATCAGAGATACACACTTATGGTCCAGACTACAACACTACGTTATTTGAAATAATTCTCATTAATCTGATGTGAACTATAGTTCCTGTTAGCTCATGTTATGTTTCATGTGCTTTCATATAGTCGCCTAAGTATGGCATGCATGTGGTGGCTTTACAGAATAACTGCTATACTGATCCTTCATGATCTTTTTTTTATTTTTCTACAAAGGCATTGTTATCTGTTTTTCCAACTAGCTTCCAAATTTTGTATGTCACAAGTGAATGCACATTATCCTCTGGAACAATGGAACAATGCAGCTATGTGAATCTAGCAGATTTTTTAGACTTACATTTTTTTTACTTCTCTGTTGGTTTAACAACTATCTCTGTCTATGCATGAGGTTTAGTATTGTTTTTGTTTGTATGTTAATTTCTATATAATCTTCCCCTTTCCAGGCCTATATGTTCAAGTATGATTCCACTCATGGCCCATTTAAAGGTTCTATTCGTGTCGTGGATGACTCAACCCTGGAGATCAATGGGAAGAAGCTCACAATTACAAGCAAAAGGTAATGTTGATTGAGGCCACATCAGTATCTTATTTGCCTGTTGTACATGGCATTGTTGTATTGCAGTTGTGCTAGTAAGGTTGGATTTGGTGAATACTTGTGGGTAGATACCTCTTTTTGTGATATGGATGGATTGTGCTTGAGTTACTTGTAATCACTCGAGTATTTATTTCAGCCTGTATTGAAGACAAAACTCATCACACTTTATAACTTGCAAGCTTGCCATGCAGTATGCCAAATTTCTTTGATCTGTTAAAATGTTCAGCATTCTATGTCGACATACAATGTTTGTAACATTTTACTTATGCTAGTTTTGGAGCACAAGCATGGCACTTTTGTATTTCTGGAGTGCTGCACCACTACCATATTTTGTGCTTATCATAGTCGTACAATGATTTGTTGTGTTTTGCATTACTATTTCTTGGTCTGCAGTTTTACGATTTTTTTTACTCCAAGATATGTCTAAGAACTCACAACTTTTTCCTTAAATATTCCAGAGATCCTGCAGAGATTCCATGGGGCAACTTTGGGGCTGATTATGTTGTTGAATCTTCTGGTGTCTTTACAACGACTGATAAAGCATCAGCACACTTAAAGGTTTGTCTACCCGACTACCAGTCTTTAACAATGGCGTCTAATTAACTAACTACATATCTTTTCATATCTAAAACATGTTGAGGTTTCTGCTGTCTTGTTTACAGGGTGGAGCTAAGAAGGTGGTGATATCCGCACCATCAGCTGATGCTCCCATGTTTGTAGTTGGAGTTAATGAGAATAGTTATGATCCAAAGATGAATGTTGTTTCTAATGCAAGTTGCACCACCAACTGCCTTGCTCCACTTGCCAAGGTCATTTTTCTTATTGCTGTCTGTTTACCAGTGTCCAGTTTCTGCCAACAACAGTTCTTGACAATCACAAAAAAAATTTCGGCCTTTCCTAACACTAACTTGTTGACACGGTGTGCAGGTTGTCCATGAGGAATTTGGCATCGTGGAGGGCCTTATGACAACTGTTCATGCCACAACAGGTTGGTCGCTGGCTTTCATCCATTGTCTACCTGTTAATTCATTTGCCATGTTCATGCATTTTCAAAATAATTGTCATGAAAATGTTACTTTACTATGTTCAGCCACCCAGAAGACTGTTGATGGTCCTTCGATGAAAGATTGGAGAGGAGGACGTGGTGCTGGCCAAAACATAATTCCTAGCTCCACTGGTGCAGCAAAGGTAGCTGAAGCCCAAAGGCACACCATGCTTATTTTAGACACAAATTTTGCACTGACTGGTTTCGCTTTATTGTCAGGCTGTTGGAAAAGTCCTACCTGAGCTGAATGGAAAGCTCACTGGCATGGCCTTCCGAGTTCCAACACCAAATGTCTCTGTTGTGGACTTGACATGCCGGATTGAGAAAAGCGCCTCCTATGATGATGTGAAAGCAGCTATCAAGTATGTAGAAGTACCTCAATTCTTACTTCCGTTTGGTTTTCAGCTTCTGGTTTGTTATTCTGATGAGTGAAAGCACAACTCCTTGATAAATTAGTAATCAATAAATGGTCATAGCACTTCATACTGTGGAGCGCATGATTACATCAACTAGTGGTAGTTGTAGCATTTGTTAGATCTGAAGAGAGGTAACAAAATATATTGCTCACTGGAGGCTGCACGATTGGACAGTAGGTAGCTCAATTGCATAGTGTGTTCTGCTGCAGTATTCCTAAGATTTGTGCAGAGACAACCATGTGCATATTATCAGCCAACCTACAGTGGATCTTACAGACCATCTTTCTTTTTTTTCTAGGGCGGCATCAGAGGGTGCACTGAAAGGTATTCTTGGCTACACAGATGAGGACGTTGTTTCCAATGATTTTGTTGGTGATTCTAGGTGATTACCTCAATCCAGTGATGTAACCTAATTCTTGTCCTGTGGGTGGGAAGGTAGCTCAAATCACTATCATTGCCTTTGTATATCAGGTCAAGCATCTTTGATGCCAAGGCTGGTATTGGACTGAGCTCGTCTTTCATGAAGCTCGTGTCTTGGTATGACAATGAATGGGGCTACAGGTAAGAGTTTGAATTCACTTATTCCATTGCTGTCATTTCTTGAAGGTTACTTCCACACTCATAAGAATGCGTGCTGTTGTTCGCTTTGACAGCAACCGGGTTTTGGATCTGATTGCCCACATGGCTCTTGTCAGCGCCAAGCACTGATGTTCGTACTCATTCCTCCAGTAGTAGCCTAGAAAAGGGCTGCAATTTTGATGGCCATTTTCTTTTTAGCTGTTGTTTGAAATAAGAGATAATGTTGGAGCACTTCGAACTCGTGCAAAAATGGAGGACTCAAATCATCATGACCTGTATTTTAGTTGTAGAAGGGGGCAAATTTGCACATTAGTACCCTGGCATCGTTATATGCGGAATTGTTGATTGATGAGTCGTATGGTTCGTCGACATGTTGATTTAATAACTTATGATGTGTGAGCCCTTGAATGAGGTGATATAAATTAGGCAATCCGTGCTTTCATTGAAGAAATATAGGATGGCAATGGCAATCCGTCGACTTACACCCTATTTTGCTTTGTTTGCATTATTATCTTTCTGTTGCTTGGAATTCCACAATACCGTAAGCCGGCTTGGGCTATGTCAAGAATATGCATTGCAAGTAATCAAGGTGAATGTACTGTTAGGAAAACGGAGAAAATGGGACGTTCATGTATCTTGCAAAGTGTCAGAAAAAAAAAAAAAACAAGAAATGGACATGCACACCAATAATCAAGAGGAGCTAAAACTAAGGTAGTACTAACAGCGGACTAGCAGCTAAAAGTCAAGCTACTAATTACCAACTAAAGCGCATTTGGAACGAATATGCTTATTGACAGTGACAGAGACGATCGCAGAAATTTTACCTTAAGAGGTGCCGACTCAAACGTAGTGCAAGGGAGACACTGTCAGAAAACGAATTATTGGTGCAAGGCAACCGCTCTTCTGGTAGTATCTACTGCTATCATTTGGAAGACCCACATCAGTGAACGGTGATCCAGTCTCAGAGAGCAAATAAAAGGACGAATGCTTCTTTGGGCGCGTGGCACCACGTCATCACGACACCGACCGGCCGTCACGGTCGTCTTTTCGATGGCTCTGTTCTCCCTCGGTATAGCTGTGTGAGTGGTGTCAGGATGTTAGCTGGTGGTTGCCTGATCGGTGAACCCAAGCGCTGATAATCAATTACTTGATCGTCATAATAATTTACTTATTCCAGGGTAGGGCTCTGTTCCAACGATAGTGACGATTGCTGAGTCTGAACTGAGACAATCCCTATGAATCACTGAATATTGTAATAATACTCTGCAGACCACTAGAAAAATTCTCGTGACATATATTTTCGGAAGTTGGTGGAGCTACATTCACACCCTATCCTTTGTTATTGTCGAGGGTTCAAATTGGAGCCATTGGATACAAAGATGTTGCTGTCGCCTCCTGATGTGCTGTTGGTGGCGATGAGGTAGTGCAGTCTTTTTTTTTTTTTCTCTTGACCATACCATACCATACCATGAGGTACATATTTTATTAAGAGGAAGAAAAGTAGTCAAAATACAGAGCTAGCAGAAATTCAAGGATTATCGCATCTAACAAATGAACCCTAAAACACACACCAGAAAAGGAAACAATTGCCGCTAGGAGACATGCTCCTACAGTGTGCGGCCCTCGCATACACCGCGATGCCTAACTGGACAACACTGATCTAGTTGTGAAAGTTAGACCTCATTGGCATACAACTTTACGTTCACTATATCAGTGTAGAGAAGAGCCGACTGGGCAATCGGGCGCCACGCTTGGATTAAGACATTGGCTCGACGAAAATGCTCTAGAGAAGACATCGAAAGCTTCATGGTCAAGTTGCCCCTACTTGTTCGACAATCCCCATCGCTTCATCATCACGACTTGTGCCTGCACCGTGGGGTTAGCAGCATGAGACTTGCTCTTTTTGGCAAGTCGTACATTGTGATGTGATTGACCATATCGTGGGGAACTTTGCCTCGCGCAGCCTTGGCCGGGCCTTCAAAGTTGAGAATGCTAAGGAGGAAACAAAAACCAACGACCTGATTTCGGCAGCTTTAGGCCATATATTAGGTGCTAGCTCCAGCTTTTCATAGACAAATAGACCAAGATCACTTGTATTTTGTGAATTATCAGTGCTAAGGCTAATTTTTATATGATTATTTCAATTGGTAAATTAGTCCTCTCTGTATTTCTATCCTGGCTCCACCACTGCTTGCACGGATCGTTGCATGCATGTTAACTGGCGGATCGGAACGGCGGCTGCATGCGCTGAACTTACATTACACATGCTCCATTTAGCAGGTGCACGAGCTGACGACGGCGCCATCGAATTCTCGCCGCCGCCGAGAACTCGCCGTGCTGTCCCGGTGCCCGTCGATGGAGTAGTCCGGGCGGAGGAGGAGAAGAAGAACTGCCCGATGGTTCGGGTGCCGGGCCTCTTGGACGCGTGCCGCAGCGCCCCCGGCCTCCGCGGCTGCGCGGCGGGAGTGCGTCGTCTACCACTACCGCGGCGGGTACTGCGACATGTCGCGCAACGGCAGGCCCGGCGACTGCTACTGCACCAACTGCCTAGCTAGGCACCAGGCATAGGTCGGAGTCGTCTCGGTCTCCGATGGATGATGTGACATGCATGATCCGAGCTGGGGATGAAAATGGATGTCTGAAATCCAAATTATCCGAATTTGTATCTGCAAAACGTGTGATGTGGATATCCATATTCATAGTTGTTTCTAAAGTGGTTACTAAATGGATGTATCTGCATTTTTTAGTATTTTCTCTATCTGATTCTAAATCCATATTCGACAAAAGTATTCGACGATTAGTGTTCGTATCCACAAAGAACAAAGTATAATCAATCTATTTAAAAGTTTTCTCTCCATGACTAGCGACTAGCTATTAATTTCAATATTAATAATGGTGCATTAAAACTATTTAGTAGTGTATCTATAAGTATTATAATATTAATTTAATACTATTAAGGATACATAAATATTAAATTAATTTTAGTATTTTTATAACTTATTTTAAATCTAATACGTTTCTTGTTCCAAATTATTTTCATACTTTAATTTATTTTTTTCTGATGTAAAATATTTTATATAATTTATAATTATATAAAAATATTGTATAAATAATGATTGATTAATTAATATATTAATTCTATTGATGAATATTATATATTAATTTTATTGATGAATATTATATATTTATTGAATGGAATAAATATCCAAATCTAAAACATTCATTTTGTATTTGTATTCGATAATATTCATATTCATATTCAAATCCAAATTAAAATATGGTAAAAGGTGATATTCGAAATTCGGCTCCATGCGAATCCTATCTATTTCCATCCCTAACTGGACCTACACCTTATAGCAAACTATTAGAAAAAATACAATACTATTATTTGTTATTTGCATTTTGAGTTACTTATGGGGTGGATGGAATGGGATGGGCTGACCTATTGGGTAGTTGACTCGACCAACAAAAATAAGGCCAATGGGTCATAGGAGCTAGCTTTAAATAATTAATGGCAGTATACCCCCTCCCTAATAGAGAATGAGGTATTAACTAAATTAGCTTGTTTCTCTTCCAGGTCTGGCACCAGTGCCCCCGCCTCCACCATCTCCTGGGCTCCGGTGGCGTATAGCCACCTCCACATGCTAATCCTAAGCTTCTCTCTTCTTCGCTGGTGGATGCCCCCACCACCAGCAGCACTGACCAACTAGCCTCTTCCACCGTTCGACAGACGATACCCATGCGTCCCTGCCCTCCGCCACTATCTTGACTACGGACACCGCTGGTCCAGCAACCTGCTCGGCGCCCCCTTCTAAGTGCGAAGAGCATATAGACTCTCAAAAACCCAAACCCTGATGCCACCACCTGCTGCATCATCTTCGCCCCGGTACATTTTTTTTCTCTTGTATTAGTGTATGGATGTTGCTTTTTATTAGCGAGTACAAAAAGCAACATTTGGGAAGTTTTCATGAATTCCTGTTGCCTAAAATTTGGAGGACTTTCAGACAATGCACCTGTGCGATGCTAGCCCAAGCTCGAGCCCGATGGTGGCGGGAGGGAGGAGAGGAAGGTCTCCACGGGCACGATAAAGTCTCGCTGGATCTCTGCGCCACGGCGGGGTGGGGGCGCGCATTCACTCGATAGAGGCAGGGTCAGGGTGACGGAAGGAAGAAGATGAATAGAAGACACAACTAGAGCATTGGTGATGAAGATCTAATGGCTGAGATTAATCGTGTGAAAAAAGAGAGAGAAAAAGTCAAATAGCAAATCCTTTTTATGAGAGCCCTCGTCCCTCGGGGGCTCGGGGCCCCCAAATCCCCATCCACCTTTGGTCCTTGGCGCAAGCCCTCAAAAATCCGTTACGGCTGATTTGCTCGCGCGGGCTTTCTTCCCGCTGGCGATCCAAAGCGGCGCGCCGCCGCTTCCTCCGCCCGCTCGCACTGCTTCCTCCGTGCCGACGCGCCGTCCGCATCCTCCGCCTTTTCGCGCGCGAGCCCCATCCACGTCCTCCCGCCAGCAGCAAGCAGGACGGCGCCGCCTGGATCCGCTGGAAGTGACCGGCGCAGGCCGGTTCTTCCCTCTCCCCGGCTGCTTCCCTCCGGGCGCCCCCCAGGATCTGCTCGCGACCGGCGCCATACTCCGTCATCGCGCAAGGCAGCAGCAGCATCTCTGCTCGCGTCCCCGCGAGCCCGGCGCCTCATCTCCGCTCGCGAGCGGCCCCTGCCATCCCCGTCCGCACGCTCGGCAGCAGCACCACCACCAGCGGTACGTGCTTCCCCTACATATGCATTGGATTCCTTGCATTGGATTGGTTGGACAGTCTACAACTCCAGACCAGGCCGGCGGCACCGTGTTCCTCCGCCAGCCGACTGAATAATTGAATATTGCTGTTGAATGTTGCTGCTGATGACTACTCACAACAGCGCTACTTCCATCTTGGCAATTAGAAAAATTTTACAGACGTGCAGGCCGTCAAAGCTCTTTGCGTTGCCGTCTCTCTGTTCCTTTTGTCCATTACTAGTTCCTACCGTCTCCTATCAATGGAGGTAGTACATCTTAAATTCGCTGGGAAAACAAAATTTGCCATTGTTTTTAATTTCTTTATTTCTAGTTTCAATTCAATTATATCATGCTGTAGTAGTTGTAGTATGGAGCTCCCGTCTTGCTTCGTCAAGTTTGCTGTATATCATCAAACTTCAGTTGGCTGTATTTTGGTTCCCGTGCCGGTTGCTGTTAAGGACTCGACTAGCTCAATTATGTGGTTTTTTTTTTTTTTTTTTCTTTTTCACAGTTTGAGACATTTCGCAGGGAGATAATTGGTCATTGGTGATGCCCGAGGACATTGAGACTGATGGCATGGCAATTTTACCAATTGGTACCGAGACAAATGCTACTCAGTCAAATGGTACTCAACCTACTGCACCAAAGAGGAAGTCAGCCCGTTCTGTCAACTACTCTCAGGAGGAAGATCTCCAACTGTGTAGATCATGGGAGAGCATAAGTTTGCATCCTATCACTGGAAATGAGCAACCTAGCGAGGCATATTGGAAGCGAATTCATGATAACTTTCATGCCAACAAAACATTTGCATCTGATAGGAATGAAAATTCTCTAGAGCATAGGTGGGGGACAATTCACAAGGAGTGTCAGAAATTTCAAGGCTTATTTGAGGAGGTTGAGCTTCGTCATCCTAGTGGAGTGCCATATGAGGAACATGTAAGAATTGTTTTCATTATGATATTGAATCATTTTTTAATATAATCTGTACTGACACATGTGTTCGATTTCAGTTGCTAGAGGCGCAGAATGCATATGCAAACAATGATCCAAAGAAGAAGGGGTTTTCTTTCCTTCATTGCTGGTTGAAGATTAGACATTCCCAGAAGTTCACGCTCCCTACCACCAACAAGAGGCCTAGGAGAAGCAACTCACCATCACCAGTAGATGTGTTTGGCTTAGAAGATGATTTGAGTAGCAAAAGTCAGACCCCTGACTCTCCCATGCCCAATGGTAAAAGGCCTACAGAAAGGAAGCAAGCAAACGAGAAGATGAAGAATGGGAGGGAACAAACGAATTATGCAGGGTCGCGAGAAAAGTTTCTTACAGATAGAGAGAAAATTAGAGAGGATAGGTGGCGGGAGAACAAGATGATGCAAGAGCGCAAGTTATCACTTGAAGAGCGCAGGGTATCACTTGAAGAGCGCAGGTTATCACTTGAAGAGCGCAAGGTTGCAAATGAGGAGAAGAAGATGTTATGGGAGCGTGAACAGAAGATTATGTTTTGTGACCTTGACACATTGGAGCCCTCCCAGAAGACATATGTGATAGCAATGAGGGCTCAAATTGCAGCTGAAAAGATGGTGACCTTCAACAGTGCTTTAGTTGGTAGCAATGGAGGACATGAACCTAGTGGTGGACACAGTGGCGGAGGCGGAGTTTGATAGATGTTTCATTGTGATATGCATGTTATGTTTTGGTGGGCGTGACATGGCATAGGTTAGTTGTTTTGTCATTTGATGTGCAGAGATGTTATGTACTATGTTGTGATCAAATGTCATCAAATTTAGACCAAATTTGTATTAAATTTGGCCTTAGTTATTCTTCATTAGCAATCAAAATCTGACCTGAACCATCCTCAGATAGACATTGTATCTAATCAGCGGTCGGGAAATGCTTCTATTTTACTGTCTAACCAAAGTTGAATGACATTATTCCCAATCAATACCGTGCCAGTTTCAGGGTTTCTTCTATGTGGTCTAGTTAATTTTCAGCTACCCTCCGTTTGCATAATAGCAGCCACTCTCCGCGGAGATCCATCCCAAACCTATTCATTATCCGATAAATCCACACACCGCTGCACTCACTGTCTCTGCCAGTATACAACTCCAATTCAGAAGTGTCTCGATCGAATCCCAAGCTGAAACCATGCCTCGCAAGGCCACAGCTCTTGTTGCATCTGCCCTGCTTGCTTGCGGTAGCCTTCCTGTCTCATGGTAAGCTCGTACTGATGAAGTACGGAACACATGTATGGTACATATATACATCATACTATACTACCAATATGATAGCCTTCTCAAACCTTTTCCTTTTCTTTTTTTTTTGTTAAACATAAATACAAATCTTTGATGGAGCAGATGCTGGTGTGGAAGCCTGGTCCCTGGAGTTCCCGGCGCCAGACCCCAACGCCTGCCGTGGAAGCCGCGGCCTCGGTTACTGCCGCGACGAGTGCGTAGCGGTCGGCAATGGCTTTCTCGCGGAGTCTCAATGGGATTTCACGAGACACATTAGATAGATTGTCACATCAGTAAAAAAATACTTTTTGCATAAAACTAGAGGAGAGAGAAAAAACGTTTCATGCCCATGAAACTTTCGGACGTTGTTTCCAAAACGTTGAAACCGAGCGTTGTTTCCAAAAACGTTGGAAACCGAGTGAAATCCCCGTTGAGAGGCTTCCTTTGTTTCATCGGTGACTTCTTTCTCTGGACTTCAGATGGGACACGATGCGAAAGCGAGCGCGGCTCCGCCGGCGCGACCGTGAGCCCCTGCGGGAGCTCCGCTGGCCCACGCGCTGCTCCAGCCTCTCGTTGGCTGCTCGGTGGCGTTGTCATCCTTGGAGGAAGCGCTGGAGGGCCTGCGGCAGCGCGGCACGATTTTGCGAGATGCCTGCGAGAGGAAGCGCGGGAGGCCTTGCGGCGGCGCGGCACTGGAGGGCTGCACGTTCCCACAGCGACATTTGATGCCGGCACGAGCAGGCCCCATGGGAGCACGACGCGGCGACGCAGAGCTTCACGCGGAGAAAGAAGACCTCATCTGTTTGCCTAAGTAAAATATTGATACTTGATTGGTCATGTGAGACGTCGATCTGTGTTAAACGGTGGTTTGGAGGTGTGAACGTTACCTAGAGGAAAATTACTGATTACTGAATTTGCGTCCGTCGCGATCGTGGCCGGCCGCCAGCGCTCGCTCCGAAAGGCCGTGGCGTCGTTGAGGAGAAGACAGATCAGAGAGACTGTGGGACTCATAAAAGCTTAAAAATAAGCTATGAAATGTGTAATGAAACTATACACCGAGAAAGAGATTTGTTTCACGTCAAAGTTTTATATTTTGAAAATCGGGAGATAAAACTGAACATTAAAACTGGCCTAAGGGCGTGTGCTACTGGAGTGTGCCAACGACGAGCCACCAGCGGCACGTGCTCTTTAGGACTGCAGAATGCACAACGCAAGCATACGCATGAATGGCATGCGCAGATGCACTATGCATGCCAGGAGTGTTTTTGTTAGATGATGTTTGAATTCATACCAGCATGCATGCCGGTCTAGAGCAATAATATGGGAACCTGTCTACTCCTGTTTTGGAAGCATGTAGCATTTGATGCCGGCCGGCCGGATGGCCACAGAACACTTGGATATGGCTAGATTACAAAATCGACTGTTTCTAATGCAAGAAACGCTCGATTGTCATAACCATAGGATCCACATCGAATCTAACACCCATAATACATCTCTCATACAAAAAACATCAATTATTGTAAATTAAACCTATATCAAATAAAACAACTATCCATGCATCTGAAACATTTAAAATCTGGACCATCAAACTCAAACTGACATCTTAAAATAAGATTCCGATAACTCAAAATCAGATATAAATTTTGAACAATAAATCTGATATAGTGAACTACGGAACATTCACCACAGTTCATACATAGGTCGAATATATCAAGCAGCTATGTTAAGCTACAACACAGAAAAATGTTCACACATTGGTCCAAAGCGCTACATATATTAAGGAGATTGCACCACATAGACCTCCGAAGCCAACTTCCAAACATATGAGAGATACTACAATTAAGATTGAGGAAGGCTTAAAGTATGCGGCTCCAAACTGCACGGTCACAATGACATTCAAAAAACATGTGCTTAATTGTTTCATTTTTATGACTTGCCCATTGTGTTTGACTAAATTATCTTTTATTGGAATCACTCCTTCGTAAAGATATCAAAGAAAAAAAAATCTTTAGTGCAGCCTTTATTGACCTCCAAATAATTTTGTTCAAGTTGGGAATGTCTATGTGAATTAGAGCTGAATGATGTGATTTCACAGAGAACTACCCCTTTGGGTCCATGTTCTAGGGGAAACACATCATTCTCTCATGTAAGTCTAATATTAGCAATGCGACGAAAGAAGATCATTCTAGGCCACTAATTTATATCCAATTAAATTATGCCTCCATGAAATGTCTAGAGGTGATGTGTACTGAAAATCTTAGCTACAATAATGTCTTGCTTGTGTCTAGCGATGAGGTGAGTTTCCTAGCCACTACTTGTCCTCCCAAAATCTTATTTGGGACTGTCTTCGATTTTAAAGGATCCAAAAATGAGAATAAGCAAAGATATGGTGCCTTGTTTATTCGATATCGTTTAGGAGTCCGAATTTCTATTTTTAAGTTCTTATAATTTGAAATTTAAATTTTTGAATTTTTTAAATGATCTAAAACACTCTTTCATTTGAGACTATTTTGGAGCAAAAGTATTCAATATAAGAATTGTAGAAATCATACAAAAGTATAGCATCTTGTGCTTAGTCACAATTGATAGCGTGGTATGGCGGTATAATGTCATAAAAAAACATGGCATGATTTAATATTTTGTGATTTAAAAAATAATTTCCAGTCAACTGTCCTGCTCCATTTTTACATTTATAATCAGTGTCGTGGAAGCAGTTTCAGAAACCACCCTAAAATCGATTTTGACCGTGTTTAAAAACAGTCTATGTTTGGTAGCTAGTGTAGTAAAGTTAATCAAAAGTATATATTTAATTGGAAGTATTTTGACAGCCTTCAGATCGCCCGATGGTTGATAACTTCATATGGTTCTTTTCTATGACTAAGACATAATTCTGGTAATATAGTTGTTAAATCACTGAAACTTTGATGATTTAATCTCAAAATGGCACACCTTGAATGTCCAACTCTAACATGCTGGTCTATCTTGAGGGCCATTCATTTCCATAACTGCAATACACGCACATGCCAGTAATCTTTTGGTAAATCAGAGAACATGCATGGATGCAAATAGAAGAAGATATTATGAATATAATGCAATTCCATTTTGGCTGGCATAATCAAGATCCACCTTGCCTATCTATGCAAAAGCATGCATGCAGTGCACCAATAGCCTCAACCTCAACCGTAACAATAGCTACCTCGCCCACCAAATTTTGAGTTTTTCTAGACGAGAGGGGCTCAAATCGATCCATCACTGCCAACCATGGCGTTCAAGCCCTGCAGGATGGCAACAGCAGTTTCCCTCATCTTCATGCTGCTGCTCCTGACAATCGGTACGTACTTTCGTGGTCAGATCAGAACAGTTGTCTATCTATTTGCATCGCTTAAATTTCTTCAAACCAATAGAGAACAAAGAAATAGTTTACATGTTTCGTTTGAACTGGATTCGTGCGACAGGTGGCCAGGGTACAGCAGCCGGCGATGTGTGCGCCATAAGCCGCAGCAAGACGTTCAAGGGCGACTGCCACAGCAGAGCCCTCTGCGTTGCGGTGTGCAGAGGCGAGGGGTACGCGGCCGGCTACTGCAACATGGACGTCGCCGACCCGGACCACCGTGTTTGCTTGTGCACCAATCCGTGCCCGCCGGAGCCGATGACGACGACGTCGTGGGGCAATATCGTGTAGTAGCTTATGGCTGAGGAACGAGAACGACCGCCGCCGATCGATCGATATCAATTTTATGTATAAACTCCGTGTGATTGTGTACGAGTTTCCAATGCCTCCAACAAGATAAAGAAAAATCTTCAAAAACATAAAGAAATGGGAATGCAGTGTTGCCATCTTTGTTTGTCTTTTCGCATTTCACGCCAGTGTAGCGTTCAATATATATGGCTTGAGGATGATGTGATCAGCTAAACATAATCACTACTCGCAAAAAAAAAAAACATAATCACATATTCATATGGGTTATCGGGCCATCCAGATCATGATCCCCACTCCACCAACGAACTAGAGAAATGCATGCCAACAAACCCCAGTTGCCAATCAGAATAATATCAGATTATTTGATAACATTGTTTCCCTTCTTAATCATCATTCGTCCTAAAAAGCTTATCGCCATGGCTCTCAAAATCTTTACAAGAAAATATTCTTGCTAACGTATCGGATATATTTATATAAATCATGTTGTCTCTCTGGTAACTTGCAGTATGTTTTTTATGCCGGTGGCTAGGGGCAGACTATCAGTCATCAGCCATAGGCACCAAGGGATAAAGTTTATCCATGTCTCTGGAGTTGAGGTGACGTGGCTGTGGCTCAATCTCAGGGCTCTAGTGCTAATCCAATGGTAAGGTGCTCATTAATAAGCATGTGGCAATTGGTAGATTGTCTGATAGATCCATCTCCACACTTGTAGCACCTTCACCGGTTAAGAATTTTGATATTTTCTTGAGCTAGAATAAATGTGTGGCATCGTTTCCCAGCTCTTTGCTGCTTTAATTTAAGATAAAAACAAAAGGGATCCCAGCATCTCCTGTGGGGCACAAATGATGAGTATGGCCACTATAGACCCTGTTTTAGATGTGAAGTATTTTTAGAATAGTTCGATTTTGCAAAATACTTTGGTTTTCCAAAACTGTCACGCATTGGATGCAATTTTTTGGAGTTTTAAAAACGCTACTCAATACTTTTCTCTAAATATAATTTTGCACATCTTTAGCTTATTAACTGCACTTTCTTGTTACCATACTTTCTAAAACCACTTTCTTGTTACCATACTTTCTAAAACTACAACATCCAAACATGTCCCAGGAGAGCATGCTCGAGCATTTTTTTTTTGGTTTGTGATAGAAAGCTATGTAGACCCTAGCAGACCAGAGAAGGCATGACTTGGTGACCGGTGACAAAGGAGTCACTGATGAATAGCTTGTCATAGAAGATGTCTCTCTGAAATGACCTATACCACATTTTTAGACAAGACTGCTTCCTGTGTCGATCAGATGCTTAGGCTAATCTGTCATCCCTTGAGCGCACTCCGCTGAACCTTGACCTGTCCGGTTATCCCATACCACTCATAGTATCTATACAAGTTATGTTAGAAACTTATTGTGACGGTCACATGATCCTTAATAGGTCAATAAGATATGTCATTCAAGATCTCCCCCATCTTGCTATGACCCCAACCTATGGCCAGCCCTCGAGTCAAGTTTATCATGTGGGTCAAATTTTTAGACCATTGCCCAAAAGTTAAATGTCAATTAGTTGAAACCCTTTCATTTGAGACTATTTTTGAGTGAAATATTAAATACAAGATTCATAGACAAGTAACCATGTGGTGTGGTTGGGATTTAATCTCTGGAGGCGTACTTGTGTGAAAATGTCAAATTTATATTTGCGATAGAGACCCTGCACATGCAAAAAAAAAACATGTTTTAATATTTTACAAATTTAAAATATTTCAAGTCAACAACCATGCCCAATTTTTTTACAATTAGTGGCATTGTAGGGGTTCTAAAAAACTGCCCCTGAATTGATAATGATTGTCTCCAAGACTTGTTTGTTTGGTAGTGTAATAAAATTCATCTCAAGGAGATCTACATGAAAGTATTTTAACAACCTTCACATAGCCAGAAAAGGTTAATATGATTTTTTTTGGCGACCAAAAATGTAATTTTGGTCTATATAGTAGTGAAATCAATTAAACTTTGCAAACCGAGTGTCGCCCAAGTGGTTGGCTTCCTCGTGTTGGAAGTTCTCAACTTAATCGGGGTCCTCTCATTTTTCTAATTTATTATATGATTTAACGACACTGTTCTTTTAGTGGTAGACATTCAATGCCCGTCGACAACGAGACACGATCTGTCGGCTTAGTCTTTTGGAGATGCTCATAGGAATAATTGGGTTTGTCAGCTCAGTGTTTCGGATATACTCAATAAGATAGGAGGTGTTTTTATAAGGTTGAGTCTGAGTCTATGTGCATCGGTGCATGCACAAATACGTGTGTCCGTAACGTGTAATTCACAAAAAAATTGGTTAAACCTCGAATTATTCTAAAAAACGGCACTTCAATAAGTAGCAATGTACCATATCCAATTCTGACATGATCTATCTTGAGGGATTTTAGTAAATAACCAAATATAACACCCGGCTAAAGGTCAAATTGGTTTTTTTTCTTACATCCCTAGGCCAAGTATCATATACGCCGCCAAAATAAAGAGCCTCTTGAGTACTAGAAGAAAAGCACCTAGACCTAACAAAATTAAGTGAATACCCAAAATTATAGTCATTTTATTTCTATCTTTCCATACATAACCAAAGAATGGAAAAGATTCTTCAAGAGTCTCAGGTCCCAGAAGTGCGTGATAAATGCCACCGAAGCCTAAGACCGCGGAGGAAATTAAGTGAAGTACTCCGGATACAAAGTAAGGAAAAGTATCTAGAACTTCTCCCCCGGCCCTACTCCCCAACCTAGAGTAGCTAAGTGCGGAAGTAAATCAACCCTTATTCATACATGGGCTTTGCGGTAGAAATGGACCACTTCAAATAGGTTCATTGCTCCGGCCTAGAATACGATTAATCCGACATGGGCTACATGAGTTCCAAGTAGTGAAACATTTAAAATCTGGACCATCAAACTAAGACTGACATCTCAAAATATGATTCTGATAACTTAAAATCAGATATAAATTTTGAACAATAAAGCTGGTGTAGTGAACTACAGAACATTCACCACAGTTCATACATAGGCCGAGTATATCAAGCAGCTCATATATTAAGCTACAACACAAAAAAATGTTCACACATAGGTCCAATATATCAAAGCACTACATATATTAAGGAGATTCCACCACATAGACCCCCTCAGTCAACTCTCAAACATATGAGAGGTACTACAAGGTCGAGGAAGGCTTAAAGCAACATGTATGTGGCTCCAAACCGCATGGTCACAATAACATTCAAAGAAAACGTGCTTAATTGTTTCATGTTTGTGACTTGCCAATGTGTTTAGCTAAATTATCTTGGAATCACTCCTTCGTAAAGATATCAAAGAAAAAAATCTTTAGTGGAGCCTTTGACCTCCAAATTAATAATTTTGTTCAAGTTGGGAGTCTATGTGAATTAGAGCTGAATGATGTGATTTCACAGATAACTACCCCCTTTGGGTCCAAGTTCTAGGGAAACACATCATTCTCTCATGTAAGTCTAATATTAGCAATGTGATCAAAAAGTTCATTCTAGGCCACTAATTTATACCCGATTAAATTACACCTCCATGAAATGTCTAGAGGTGATGTACTGAAAATCTTAGCTACAATAATATCTTGCTTGTGTCTAGCGATGAGTTGAGTTTCCTAGCCACTACTTATCCTCCCAAAATCTCACTTGGGACTGTCTTCGATTTTAATGGATCCAAAAAAGAATAAGCAAGGATATGGTGACTTGCTTATTTGATATCGTTTAGAGTCCGAATTTATATTTTAAGATCTTATAATCTGAAATTTAAATTTTTGAATTTTTAAATGATCTAAAACACTCTTTCATTTGACACTATTTTGGAGCAAAAATATTCAATACAAGAATTGTAGAAATTATACAAAAGGATAGCATCTTGTGCTTAGTCACAATTGATAGCGTGGTATGGCGGTATGGACGCTAAGCGAGGTCATCAATTTCAATATTAGAGGCGTACTTGTGGCAACAATGTCATAAAAAAAACTTGGCATGATTTAATATTTTGTGATTTAAAAAATAATTTCCAGTCAACTGTCCTACTCCATTTTCACATTTACAATCAGTGGTGTGGAAGCAGTTTTGAAAACCACCCTAAAATCGATTTTGACCGTGCTTAAAAATAGTCTATTTTTATGGTAGGTAGTGTAATAAAGTTCATCAAAAAGTATATCTAACTGGAAGTATTTTGACAGCCTTCACATAGCCCGATGGTTGATAACTTGGTATGGTTCTTTTCTATGACTAGGACATAATTCCGGTAATGTAGTAGTCAAATCACTGAAACTTTGATGATGTAATCTCAAAATGGCACACCTTGAACGTGCAGACGCGAAGGGTACACGGCCGGCTTCTGCAATAAAGGGATGCCCACGGCGCGGACTACCTTGCCTGCTTGTGCACCAAGCCGTGCCCACCGGAGCCGATGACGACGACGTCGCGGGAAACAACGTGTAGTAGCTTGTGGATGAAGAATGAGAATGGCCGCCTCGCCGATCGATCAGTATCAATTCTGTGTGATTGTGTACGAATTTCCAGTTTTCCACCGCCCTCCAACAAAGATAATAAAGAAAAATCTTCAAAAGAAAAATAAAAGAAATGGGAATGTAGTGACGCCATCTTTGTTTGTTTCCGCGCATTTGACGCCCTATGTAGCGTTCAATGGCTTGAGGATGTGATCTGCTAAACCTAATCGCATATTCATATGGGTTGTGGGGCCTTTTAGATCATGATCCGCACTAGTACATAAAGCACATTTGTGTTGATGGTAGGTATTTTTTTCTCTTGGCGGTTTTTATAAAAACGGCCCGGTGATAATCAACAGGC